>DWHO01003555.1:0-11906 GCA_018247575.1 Eurytides lysithous rurik | reverse complement strand
CGCAAATTCCGAGAATGGCAATAATCTACCATCCAACGTGACAGATACGGACTTAAAATATTTGGAAAATTATATTTGTACATTAACCGTGACCCATACGGAGCTGTAATATTTTGCGACATGTAAAATTACAGTGACCGTGTCGTTCACGGAGCTGCACAATTCTGCCGGTAAACGTTGCCCGTATGTGTCACGGAGGTGTGCATTAAGCGGTTAATTACTGGGTATAGGGTTATTACATATTAAATCTCTAGTTAGCGAGCGCAGCGCAGGGCAGAGTAAATTATTATCAGGTACACAACTTGCTTGAGATGTCAAGAAGTTGTATTAGAACAGTTCCTGGATATTATTAGTATACAGCTAACAAATGGTTGCTGTTATTCGAATAGGCCAGTTTGAATAGGAAGTACCATAAACCAGACCGAAAGACTTAAATACACCTGCTAATGTATTTATGCAATTACGTTTTGCCATCATAACGCAGCCGTAGATTCACTTGGTGGTTAGTTACATGCCTGCTTGCATCTTTAGCCATGGTTATCCATAGGCTATGGTCCTTACTGAAGAATAATTCTCTTTTTGCTTCTAACTTCTTCCATAAAAAAGGAAGAAAATTAAACACTTATATGAATTAAATTCAATTTCAATTCAATTATATGTATGTCTCTTGGGGACAGTGTTTCAGCACAAAATGCGTCTTACACCACTATCGACTTATTTCCTGCTGTAATAGCCTTTGCCTAGTGCCTAAGTGGCCTAGTGGTATAGGCCCTCGCTTTATAAATTGAACGTCATGGGTTCGAATTTCCTTCCTGCGGAGGGCAATCACTTTGTTTTGTTGTTTCTTATCTTAGTTGAATTAGGACATTACGGTCTGATGACCCGATTGCCTGAAAAGTAAGATGATTCATGCGTCGGATGGCCATGTAAAAAGTTGGTCTCGGCTTCTTTTCGACGCCCTCTAGCAGTAGCTTTATTCTAAGGTCGGTTTAATGTCACCGCCTCTGCGCCTTATGTCTCTCTGGTCGTGTCGGTTATCCGTCCCATCGGGCTATGAGAGTAAAGGAAGGGTGAGTGCACCTGTGACGAGTGATCGGACGCCGTGGCCGGACTCGGTCGGGAGGACATTATTATTACTATCTAACCATTTCAAGAAATATGTATGGGCTTGATTTAGATATAGTACAGCAGTGGTTCCGCTAATTTAGCTATTCAATTTTGGGTTCCGTCATTCACAAATTTGTTAAAATAATTTTTTTTTTATTTGAAAATTTTTATTTAATTCTAGACGTAATTGTATCTATCATATAGTTTCTTCTCCTTTATCAACTGCCAAAGCCAAGCTTCTGTCAGTTTGCTGTCAAAGTTAAGCTATAAGTAACCGAAAATCCCAAAAAATATCTAGTCAAAACAAAAAAGTTTCTTAATGACACAATGCATCAATGGCGAAGCCTATACCCGAGCTAAATCTCTCTGAACTGTCCAAATTCGCGCCAAAGCCGAAGGAAGACTCTATCTTCGAGGTGACAGTGAACAACATTACGAAGCGTTCGTCCAGCACGAGATTGCTGGTGGGAACTGCAGGGGGCTGGGTTACAGGGGTGGGTGTATCCAGGGTAGGGAAGGTCGCCGCCTTCGGGTTAGGGGGTGGGATAATTCTCCTACATTTCGCCTGCGAGCTGGGCTACATCCACGTCAACTGGGAGAAGGTTCGCGATGGGGTCGGCCGCAGTCAGGACCTCATAGAGAAGGTCCTCCGTTTCGTGAAGAAAAACAGCTGTTTGTCCGTCGGCTTTATCGGCGGTTTCTTCTTCGGTGTGGCGTCCACGTGATTTTTGTGTCGCCGCGCCAGATGTTGGTTAGCTAATAAAATATTGTGCATAGAATTTTGTTATTTCATTCGTAATATCACAATACACACAGTTTCCCTCCCCTTGAGTTTGGACAAATGCAATATTTGAACATATAAATATTGGTAAATACAGTTAATATAATTTAAATGCGCCCTCTACTTGCCGTACCAAATGTTGCCAGTCGCATTTTCTAATCTAATAACAAACTTATAAAATAATTGCGTTTATGAAACAAGAAAAGGAATACTCATAATAATACCTCAACTTGTAATTTGAGAGTGAGATTTAGACTGTAGATTGAACAGTATACTATGCTTACAAAACAACGATGTAGCTTCTCTGAAATACTAATTAGTGAAGATATACGTAGAAACAAAATCAGAAGAATTGAAAACCTACTAAAGTTAAAAGACTTTTGACTTCATAAGCGAACGTAATGCATCAGGTATCCGATTTGTTCACCCAATTTTATGTACCTTAATTTTATAGAAATAAGTATTTAAAATGTAATTCCTCTCTTCATTGGAGAAGTTATCAGCTGAATTGGTCGATTATACAATTACAACACTAAGTGATAACACCCACATTATGAAATATGTTGCAAAGGTGTAGTTGAATACAGAAAGAGTGGATGTTTGGATACTCACCAAATAAATCGCAAATTTATTATTATACAATGTTTTTATTCAAATAAGCCTTTACAAGTACTTACGAATCGTCATTTTTACATCTCGGTTCGTGAGGAAGCTACCAGTTTATACCAGTGGTACTCTCTTGTCACGTCTTTGGACGTGTCAGACCATTTTTTTATAAAAAAAATATTTTGATAAAAATATTTTTTAAAAAATGTTGAGCTTAGCAATCAGACGTATAATGACAAATGAAATGCTTGTCAAAAGAACACAGTGGAACTCAAGGATAGATATTATATTATACCATGGATTAAAAAAAGTATATAGATATATATAATGATATTCTCTCCTGCTCTTCTCAACAGAAAGTAGTACATCCTCGCCTTAGAGCATGGCGTAACCACACCGCGTACACTGAGAACTTCCGTGTTCTGGGTCGGTTCACACCACCCCTAGCAACCGATTACATATATAATCGACGATTTGGTTGCAGTAAACGTCGGCTATTAGTCGTCAATCTAGCCGTCTTAAATTTATTACTTTGCCAATGCCATGCGTGATCCTGCAGGTGTAAGATTAACCCAACTCCTGAAAACCAGGTTTCCCACAGATATCACAGCGAAGCTTTATATAGTCCCTAAATCAAATCAAATCAAAATATTTTTATTCAAATAGACCTAGTACTGAAAGCGTAAACATCTTTCTATCACTCTTCAACGGGATTGCATTCCGACCCGTTGGTAGCTTCATCACGGATTGACAACAACTTGATTTCACTGACTGGTATAAAGGTTTTTTTCAAACTACGTAACTCTGCGCTCGTCAGATCACTCAAAGACTATGAACTATACTCTTTTCATAAAGAGCGACTATAGAAGTTCCTGGAAATACTGGACATATCTAGTATAACGTTCAATTCGCAACAAATGTTTGCACATCACTGCTTTGCAATAAAACAACCTTCTACACGGACTTTACTAAAATCCTATCACGTAAAAATTTAAAGGAACTGCAAATTCTACGTTTTATTAACGCTTTTGAAAATTAAAAAAATTATCATAAAATCGAATTGGAATAAATGCAACATTAACTAAATTTCCTAAATGGAGTACCTAGTGTAATTTCGAAATTCTGGATCCAATTATAATGAAAACACGATGGGGTCAACAAAATCGCTTCGTAAATGATGTAAGGGTAACATATATATACACAAATCTTATAACATAATGTATGTAACATCACAAGTTGAGACAAATCAAGATATCCTTTAAAAAGACAGGTGAAAAGTACGAAAAAATAAAATTTAATCACTCTTAATGTTAGCGTTATGAAGGCTTCGCATTCATCGCCTAATGGCAGCAGTAGACAATGAACCAAATTTTAATTAAAAATAAACTAGATAAAATGATTATCGACATGATTCCCGTTGGCCACAGACATTTAATATAAACGTACGAGTTTGAAAATGTCGTGTAACATCCGACACAAATTTTAATAAACGTCTAGCATAATTTTTTATGTACTTTCAAGTTTATTTCATAGCTATAGATAAAATAAGTACTTTGAAATAGGTACTCACTTGGAAATGGGAAAGGAAATGTCAACCGATGAAACAATTATGAAGATTCATAATTGTTAAGATTTATATAACTTACTGAAGACGAGAACATATTTAGATATAATCAAGCAATGAATATTCGCCAGTAACACTTGTCTAACTGTAACAACTGATTTAAAATGATTGCTTATCGCACGTTCTACCTAAAATTACAATTTTTTACTAATTATCTAAAGTTATTAACCTCACCTTAGTACTTAAAAAATGTATTGTATGTATTGTAAATACATTTTAAGTTTGGCGTTATTTTAATTACGATTGCCTATTGCCTGCATTTCTGTAGTTTGGTTGTAGTTTAAAAAAATACCTGTACGACGCTTCCTAATAAAACATTTACTTCTTTGTATTATGTTAGACACTATTTCACTTAATGTTAGAAAATTTGTATTTGTTCGACCATTGATTTTCCTTTTCACTTCATTTTGCATGTATCTATTATTATTTTTTGTTCAGCATTTTACGTATGTATAGATTGACCATGCTATTTATTTATTCATTAAAACTTGAAAAGGAATCTATATAATTATTTTCAAAAATAGTATCACATTAAAAAACAAAATGGGCATAGATATTATTATTTATAATAATATAACAATATCTATGCCCATTTTGTGAAAAAGCTGAAAGATGTATATGGCGAGGTAGTGAGATTGGATATTGTTTTGTTTAAAGTAACCACATATAATGTTAATATACACATGCCGTTTGGATTCACATCTATAAAACTTGTATGTTAATACATTTCTTCCACTTGTTCACATAATCTGTTTATTTTCACAGCTAGACCGAAGCCGATCGTGGCAGTTGCTACCGCTGATCCAGAGGAGAGACCGCCTTTAACGACGGAACAAGTTATGCAAACTAAACCTCCTGAGCCTTTCAAATCCGTCGAAGAACCCACACCATTCCTCGACAACCCACCTTTCTTACCACCTAAGCCTATACCACACTCACCGAAAATTTCCCCCTCGTCGATACCAAATCCCAGCCCCAGCGTGACAACCACGAAACAGGTCGAACCGGGCTATCCGAATTATGGAGGATACATCTACTCCATACCTGGATATTCGGCATTTCAGCCGGTCTCATATCCAGGCGTAGTGCAACCGTCGCAGGCTGCGTTGCACGCCGAACCGCCCAGCAGTGAATTCGTACCATTCCCAAACCTGTCTAATAAAGATTCTGCACCGGTTACCACTACAGAAGAGAAATCGGTTGATTCTAGCGCCAAAGCTGTGGAGCCACCACCTCCGGTCGTAGAAAAACCGAAAACACGTACAGATTTCGAAGAGAACTTCACCCCTGCTGTAATTCCGGCAAAACCTGCGCCAGAGGAGACCAAGAATCAAATCAGCGAATCTAAAATGAGTATAACTTCCCTCACTCAAGGCTCAGGAGCGACTGTGACGATACCGACGCAACACGGCAAAGATGCTAAGAAAAAACCAACTGAACGTTTCAGCTTGAAAACCAGCATACCGATAAGTAAAATCGACATGAAGTGCGTCGGAAACCCATCGGACGTATTTCAAGGTGTCAAGTCCAATTTCAACCCGGCGTTTTCAAATCCAAAGCTAGAAAGGCCAAGGGTCGAGATACAAAGCAACATTGTTATTAAGAGTGCTTCTAAAGAATCGGAAATCATGGAATCGAAAACGATTGCTGTACCTATTACTAATAGTATTAGTACATTAATAAACGCAGCCGAAATGATTAACAAAACTGACAATCAATTCCAACAAAATCAAGACGTATCAAATGAATCTAAAGAATCACCCTACCCACCTCAAATGTCCCCAGTATCATCACGATCATACTTTAACCCTAACGTTGAGGCAAATAAGCAAAACTTTGTCAATAAATCAAACGATGTGACCATGAATGAGCAAAAAAATCAAATATTGTTCATACAGAATAAGAATCCATCAAATCAAAAAATGCTGGTTACTATCCAACAACAAAACTCACTGGTACAGAGATCCAGCCACGATCCAAAAAACCTGCAAGCTCCTCCACGGCTGTCTAGCCAAGGGAAAACCTGTAAAGAAGAAATTCTCAATGACAATGGATCATCGTCAAAGGTCGTTGCGTTGAAAAGATTGCACCAGGATGACTGCGATGAAAATGATTTTGAGAATTTAATTACCGAAAATCAGATTTACGGTAATAAGATTGTCGTGAAGGAAAAGTCCCAAGGCACTTTGCAGGAGCAAGATTTGAAGAACAAGAAAATATTCGAAAAGTCATCCCAGCCAGAATCAAAGAACGTAGTGCTGCAACCAAATTTTTTATACTTAAGTAATGTACAGTTTCCCGCAAATGTGATGATGATAAAAAACAATAAATCCGCTAACGAAACCGGCAAAGTGAATAAAACTTCGACGAATGAAAATAAAATCACAGATGCTATAATCACAACAAGCAGTACTGAAACTACGGTTAAAAACACGAAACCCCAAACCGTTTCAACAAGTAGCAAAGAAGTTCACATGCTTCAATGCACCACCAACCAAGCACAAACCACAGCTAATAAAGTTAAACCAGATCTAGTATTCCAGACCTCGAATCAGCAGGTCATCATGAATCCGCAAATCGTTTATCAAGTGCCAATGATCGTAGATTCGGACAAAAAAATCAATCAGACGTTTGTCAACATGGACTACCCTAAGCCGACTACGTCAACCACAAACGAATTCCAAAAACCATACGAGCAGTCGAAAACCAACGATAAATTGTACATAGCCTGCCCATATCAAATGGATTCGAAGCTGCAACCAAAAATTGTCATTACGAACATTCGATCTAAAGTGTCGAACAACGAAGAAATCAGTTCCTTAGACATTTACGAGAAGAAGAAACGATTGCGTAGAATGAAATATTTATCAAACCGGGATAAGGATGCTCAGAAAACGGAGCAAAGAAGAAATTCTGAAAATTTAAAGAATGTGATCACTCCAGATAATATGAAGGTCGAAATTTACAAAGAATTGTCTAACACAAAGGGCATGGTCGATGATGACACGACTGATGCAGACAGCGATTACGATGAGGATGAACTAAATGAATACAATTCTATAATTAAGAACTATGGTCAAATCAAAACTAAAGAGAGGAATGAAAACGACAATGATAAAATAAACTTTCTCGCCGGATTTAATTTAGCTTCGCAGAATGTTTACAAAGGTAAACCAAATCGCCATTTTAAATATTTGATATTCCATCAGTTGTTAAATGTTTTGTTGATATTGTTTACGTTTTCTACGTTAATTGTTGTTTCATATTATTTTATTTTGTTAAATACATATCTTTAAAGAGTGAAATTTAATACCGCTGATTTATTTGATAGAAAAAGAACTGGAACGGATGGAGAGGACCATAAAGAGGGACTCTATTGCGGCTGCCTACATCTCTGCGGGAAGACTGGATAGAATCTTCAATGATACCACCCAATCTGCTGTTCCAAAGCCGGTGGAAAACTCCTCATCATCTGAAAGGCTTGTGCATATTCCCAGCAGGGAAAGCGAGTCATTTCTTCAACAGAAACAAACGTTCCTATCGCGATTAAGCCTTGTGCAAGTGACGCCTAAATACAAAGAAGGTTCGTCATATTCCTTTTACATTCAAGCAGATTTTTCTTGTATCATTGGTAAAACAAAACCTAGATTCGTTATTTCATTTTTACGGCGCGACTTTAGCAGATATTTGGACATCACTATGATGTTTATAATAGTTTAACAACATGATATGATAACTTAATTAGCATATGAGATGAACGCTTGTTGGAAATCCGTTCTTCAAATCAATTTAGAAAGTTTTTGTGTTACTTAGCATAAGGCACGTGGCTGCGTGTAGGATTAAACATTTTCATAAAAAATTCTAGACTTAATTTAGTTTTCTGTTGTTATTATTTATTATTGGTTCCATTGGATCCGAGGTGTTTTAAAACTATCTTTTATAATAACTGTTACGTTTACCACTACTATACACCACCACCAAAGTAAGCAAGTTAAGGAAGTTATTAATAAAAGAAACTTTATCACTTCCAGGCTACGAGAAAGTATGGCGAGAGATAATAAAGGACAGGAAACGGCGATACGGTATAACGGACAAGGATCGAACGAAACAACCAAGATTACAAACGGAGTCCATAGAGCTGGACCCAGATGGTCAGCTCCAATTACTCACCGAAATCAAGAAGAGCGTTAACGAGAATAACAACCTGATAAAGAAAAGGCTCGACTCCACCTGTGAAGACGGGGACAGCATACGCGTGCTAGCGGAGAAGAATTTCTCCGAACTGAATCGTCTATCCAAGATGGCGGATAGGAGCGTGAAACATTTCAGCGGGCAAGACACGAAGAAGAGGGACCTCAACCCGGGATTCGACAGCGAGGCCATCCAGAAGCACGCAAAACTAGAGCAGCCGTTCCAGAACTACCCGAAAATAAACATACCGAGTATATCGAAAATTATCTCGCTGAAAAGCATCCAGGATCCGACAACGGTGTTGTCCTCGCAGGCGACCTCGATGGACGAGCCGCAGAACTCGGCGGCGGGCGTCACGGAGATGTTCAACGAGAACATGGAGAGAGTTCAAGACTTTGGGTGCCAGGTCGATGAGACGAAACTCTGGCCTGGGGTCGAGGCTCTCATAAGCCATTACAAAGAATATGAAGTTGGTGAGTAACGGTCAACAGTTATTTAAGAAGGTCAGCCTCGGCAATGTCATTGTCAAATAATAATAATAATATCATGGGACATCTCACACATTGCCATCTGATCCCAAACTAGGCAAAGCCTGCACTATGGTAATCAGACAACTGATATACATATTTATATATTTTTTTTTTATATATACTTATATAGATAATTAACACCCAGACACAGAACAAATACCTATGCTCATCGCACAAATACTTTGTACTGCGTGGGAATCGAACCCACGACCTTTGGTTTTGCAGTCAGGAGCACTAACTACTACACCAACGGGCCAGTATTATAATGTTATAGAAGCCAGAATCATATTAAAACAATGATGTAAGGTAAAAGATGGCCGGCTCTCTACAGCTGATTAGTAAAGAAAATAAGATTTAATCGCGCTTCACAATAACAATGACAATTACTTAATTTTGCAAGGTGGTCAGCGGACTAAAAATATATATTCTGTCTGCAAAAATATTTATTTATAAAAAAAGTTTTATTGTCTACAATAAAATATTTTTAAAGCGTCAACATGTCTATAGTCTTACTTATTCGGTGCGTACAGCCTTTGGGCAAATTGCTGGCTGACGTCATTATGATTGCAACATCTTGATACATAAACTAATTATAACGACATAGTATCAATAAACAGTTTTATCAAACGTTTCAGGAGCTTATAGAGCATTTTAACCAATGAATTGTTAAGAACTTCAGATATATAGCATAATATCACATCCCATTACAATGGCGATGCGACCTTTTAAACCGAAACACATCAGTGCTTTCATATTAATATTTCGCGGTAAATAACGGGTAATGCAGTGCGTAAATGTGTAATGTGTAAATGCGTTCATGTTACTTGTAGTAGATATTGCGAAAGCTTCAAATTAGGTCTTATTATGAATTTATTTCGCATTCACCTGATTACTGTTCTGCGATAAATGACGTACGGCAGATAATAAATAGGTACGGTTTTAAAGCCTGTTCCGTGTTCACTGGGGGAAACTTGTTCGTCGAGCCTAAATGACATTGAATGTTTACCGCGTTCAAAGTTTCATAGCGGAACTAATGCAATTTCTGACGACGGTATATGTATTTCGCTGTTATATTTCTTATTTTTTTAATGACAAATATTTGATTTTGAGACATACAATTATATTTAGTTGCATTAGTCTAATGTGACGATAATCATTATAAAACAAAACGAGATACAATACATTCTCCATGAAACAATTGTTATTTATTTAATTATACAGTAATAAGGTTTAAAATTGAAAGTTAATTCATTATATTCAGTGTTCGAGTCTAATTAAACTTCTTTTAAAATCTTCTCGCTGTAATAGAATCGTCCTCTGAACAATACTAAAGATTTTAAATAGAGTGTGTATATAAAAAAGGTTAAGCTCTAATAAAAGTAAACTCGTTGCAACTAAATGGATGCAAGTAAAAACTTTAACACAGTTTTAAATGGCCTTTATTTCGCTCTCGATTCCAGTTGTACCTTCAAGTCTGCGACCTTCATCGTTTTAATGTTGATTCGGTTTTCGTTACGAAATGAAAGAAAAAAAAACTCACTAGTGTTATGAATAAGGTAACGGTGATCATACGGTAATATTGTTCGACACACTGACAGTTTTAAATGCTGAGTAAAGTGACATTGAACGTTTTTATTGGATTACCTCTTGAGTGAAACTGCTATCTGTTAAGGTAATATATTTTGTTTTTTTTTTTATTACTTTACAAATCGTATAATTCTCATACTTGACATCTTCCGCCCCCTCGAGATTCACAAATACATACGGAGAGGTACATTCGTGGGAACACGAATTACTCTAATAGGATGTTTTTATTTATTTGTTAAACTTACGCATGAAATACAATTGTATAAAGGCGGACTTAATGCCTGAAGCATTCTTTACAAGTCTACCTATAGGTGATGCAGAGATAAGCGAGGTGGGACATAGAAGTTTAAAAACATAAAAATACAACATTTGGATTATAGAAAACATCATTTGTGTAACGAAACTACATTAGAAATTTACAATACATAACATGCACGACGATTAATGGTATGTCAGTGGATGTAGGTGTATAATGTAGTTTTATATTAGATTGATTAATATTATTTATTTATGCATCTCTTAGCTAGCCCTGCTAAGTAAGTCACAACCGAGCTTTTAAGCTGCGCCTTTTTCCCAGTAATAACTATCGTACCTGGGAATCTGAAATCGGGGAGAAATATCCCAGGCGATTTCGGATTTATATATAAAAAGTTCTCAGATTATCATTAAACTTAAAGTTACTAAATATAAATAGTTTAAATCAGTATGACCGTATATGCAACTATTACATGCTAGTGAAATGAATTACATTTCTCGCATTTGATTTTAACTCTTAGAATACTTTATGACCACTATGTTCACGATGCAAATTGACATCACCATGTAGACTTCTTTTAATCAAAATTCACAGTTACTGTAAATATTACAATCTCTATGAATATAATGAAGTGTCTGTGATTTCAAAAAAATCTTATTTGATTAATAAGTCAACGAAGTGTATCTATCTATTCGCCTATTTGTCCTAGATAATGCTAAAAAATAATGAGAATCTCTCATTTTTAAACGTAAATTAATGTAAAGATCAAAATGAATTATATTTGTTAAGAGTGACATAAAAGAAACGTTTATCCGTTGCAACTGTTGCACATTTACCATATGAATGCACGCAACAGAATAGTTTACGCCTATTTATAAATATTAGTTATCTTTTCGCTTATTCGTTTGTGATTTTGTTATTTTATATTCCAAGTAGTTCTTGTATATCGAATTAAATTAAATAATACTTATTCAAATAGCTTATGGCAGACACTTTCGGAGCGTCATTTTCGAGATTTACACATCAATGTAATAAGGCCGCATTGTCAGTCTCAGTGGAAACCACGGAGTCGGTGGCACCGACTTTGAAACTTGGAATGCGGTTCTGTTGAGTACGATGTAATAATATTTCATTTTACAATATATCTACTCACCGCCTTCAGCTCTACAAGGCGCAAGTACGGCCTCATATGGAGTACTGTTCTCATCTATGGGCTGGGGCACC
>DWHO01003554.1:0-11906 GCA_018247575.1 Eurytides lysithous rurik | reverse complement strand
CGGGAACAAGAGTGAAAGAAGGAATAAAGGGAGGGAGGGGATGGGCCACCGGCCACCTCACACACCGGACGAAATGTGGAAGCAAAAAGACACTAGCTAAGAATCTTTATATGAGATAAAAAAATATGTTTAAAGAAGTCCCTATTGGTGTCTAATTGGTTACTGTAAAAACAAACATGTATCGATTACTTCACTCTAAACATGTGATAGAACTTATGACCCGACATGGAATAATATTATATATTAAACACATTTAGTAATTGATTTTAATAACAAGATAAAAAAAATACGTTAATAGCTTAGTCAGATTATGACATGATTACAAAATCGTCACTATGCCATCCATTACCGTTGAAGTAGATAGGGAATAAATTGGGGAAAACCATACCAGTGTATCTTGAACTGTAATGTATATAGTTATCGCTGTCTATATCATAATGGAATAAAAATTCTTTTCATTTTATGGAACCTTACATTTTTTTTATTAATTATTCATATGAATATATACATATTATATAATTTACATAAGTACAAACTTAAATATATATCTCAATAATTTATGACATGGTATTATGGAAGGGTAGTTGATGTGACCGACTTTTGATGTTAAAATTATAAAACTTGTTATTAGGTAGTTTAGTCTTATAACAAGAAAGGGATTTTTATACTTCACTTTGAAAGGGATAGCTTTTCAAAGACTTAAATATCAATTGTCATACAATATCACCACCAGACCCAGGTGGGCGAAATCGCTGATAAAAATAGTTACGTTTCTAAGTTAAAAGATAATTATCGTATACGAACCAAGATAAGATTTTATTACTGATAAAATATATATAGATTAAATTATTTTCGTACAAGTCGCTTGACCTGAATTTAGTATTAATCAGTGTTCTAATAATTTCAGAGCGTTCGGGGAAATAAAGACTTTGAGGTTGCCGAAAAAGCTGACGGCGGGTTCAGACCAACATCGCGGTTTCGCCTTTGTTGATTTTCACTCTAAAGCTGATGCAAAGGTGAATCAAATGATGAATTCTAATAAACTTCTAAGTATACCAAATATATCAATAAATGTTTGATATATTTAATTGTCACATTTCTCAATTCACATAGCGTTTGGGGAAAACATAACACTTAACCACTTATACACTCTGTACCACTAAAGTGGTAAGACTCTTACATTCAACCTGAGGAAGCGGCACATTCTAAGAAGTAATGTGCAATAATTACCGCGTTTCGTTTGCGGTTGTCGAGTTGAATTGAAAATGTTTCCAGGAAAATTACTGGGCATAAAATTATACAATTTTATATCAGCAGATCACACTAGAGTTATGCAGTTTTAAACTGTTTTTACAGTTAAAAACATTAAATGGCATCATGTTGTTCTAAGCAATGTGTTGTTGCATACCGCCACTCAACCGAATTGCTCATTTGGTTGCTAAATTCCATATAAACTACTACTTTACTTATCTCCCGCTAATTTTGTTATTTTATCGAAATTTGTTTAAAAACGTTAAAAAAATTTCAGTCTGCTTTTGAAGCATTGTGTCAATCAACTCATCTTTACGGAAGAAGGCTAGTGCTGGAATGGGCAGATCAAACCGATGAAAATGAAGATGTGAACATGTTAAGAAAGAGAACAGCAGAATCTTACAATGCAAAATTACCTGGCGGCAAAAAGTCTAGGAAAGCGGCCATTGACGCTGAAAATTTTGTCGAAGGCAAGGACAGTGAATTATAAAAATATATGATATTAAAAAATATATAAGTGTTTTGATTTATTCCACCTACATCGTCATTTGTACAAAAATAAGAAAGTCAACTAAATTTGTACTATAGGC
Organism: Eurytides lysithous rurik; assembly: GCA_018247575.1. Classification (NCBI taxonomy): domain Eukaryota; kingdom Metazoa; phylum Arthropoda; class Insecta; order Lepidoptera; family Papilionidae; genus Eurytides; species Eurytides lysithous. Next base: position 10,065 of record DWHO01003554.1, on the reverse strand, counting down.
AATATTGTAAGTAATACATTTTTACTACATATTTAATTCATCTGACCAATTTAAAAAAGTAAAAGTAGTTAGTGATAATTACATATAATAATTATATAATGTGAATATCAGGGTTTGAACAATGCATTGTCTTAGGATATGAGGGGAAAAAATACTAATTGTAATACATAGTCACCTTTATTTTTATGATGACAGTACAATTTTAACTAATTTGGATGGCATACAAAAGTACAATACCTCAAACTTAGAAACAGAAAATAATACAAGTAAACAATATTACTATAAGATATAGCAGTAGAGTAAACACTGTTATTATTATATATATTTACTGTCTACCTTATATTTACACAATTTTCAATAACAAAAGGAAATGCTAGCACAAGCAAAGTAAAATTTTCGAAAGACGTCACTTTGTGGTTTTGGTGCTCATATTTTTAGTAGATACTATTGCTCTAGTGCAGTGATTTCCAAAGTGGTCCAATGAACCCCAGGAGGTCCGACAGGAGTGTGATTAGATCTGATCTTCACATATTTTGGGAATATGGTAGAAATATAGCAGCAGGGGGTCACCAAAACCAGTAAAATTTTGAAAGTGGTCTATGAGAAAAAAAGTTTGGGAATCCTGCTCTAGTGTTTTAATAAAAAATATAAGCCCAGCTAAATTTTTATTCCTATTGTAGTGTAGTGTCAACTACTAAGCCTGACTTTTAAATATTCAATTAATGTAAATTAATCATATATATTAATGCAAAAGTTTCATATTTGATTAAATTCACTAGGGTTTTAAATGATTTATTTACAGACTAAAGAAACATAAACACTAAAAAACAGGTTATAATAAAAAAAACATTACTAATATCCATATACAGACTAAGAATATGCACAAAGAAATTGCTCATTTGTTATAAATACCCTTCCTGCTTATCATCATACATGCTAAATCTCATGCTTCATTAATAATTGAAAACTCTAATCAATAACTAAAAAATGCTTTTATACTATCAGAACTACTATCTGTTACACACAATTGTTTTCAGTTTGATTTGATTTAATGAAAATTGACATAAAAAACATTCCATGTTAATAGGCAAAATGATTAAAAACTTTTACATCATAATTTTATCCTTATCTTAACATAATTTTGATACTAACAAATTATATTTTAGGAATGTCCAAAAAAAAACAATTAAAATGTATTTAAAAGTTACAAAATTTTTAAATTTTAGAAATAAACATTGCTAGACTACATTTTATGCTGCAAATACAACTTTTTTGTAATGTGCATGCAATGCATAAATTAAATTTATTTTATGGATATACTCAGCTGAATAAAATTAGACAGCTCAATCAATTTTAACTGTAGAATAAATTTTTCTGACAAATATGCTAGTTCCAACATAACCTACAGTGCCACAAATTATTCCAAGAGCAAGACTGAAAAGTGCCATATAGCCAAAATAGAAGGTGGTCTGGAATAACCCATACATCTTGGTTTTAAATAAAAAGTAATAGAATGAATACAAATAAACATACAAGGCAGTACTACCAGCTGAGAGGAAGCTTGTCCATTGCCAGCGATAATCTTCAGCATTTAGCAAGAAGTATGTGCATACAATAGTAACACAGATTGTTACAATCATTAGAATCAAAAATACCAGTAACATGAATCCATAGACATAATAGATTTTATATGCCCAAAATGATGTAAATATAAAGTACATTTCTATGAATATAGATCCAAAAGGCAAAATTCCTCCCATAATAATAATAATAAATGGTTCCATAAACCACTTTTTCTCTGGAATTGGCCTAGGTACTGCATTAATCCTACAAGGGTAATCAGGTTGACCAGCCAAGTTCCTCCCAAGGACTGTGCCTACTAAAGTAAGAGGTAAAATAATAAATGTGCAAATTGACATAACAGCAATCATACTACCAAATGGTATTGCTCGAGATGCATGGTAGTACATGGCAATAAAGTTGATGAAGAATGCTGTTCCACAAACTAGAACTGGCAACAGAAAAGCAGACAATAACATTTGTTTAATCCATAGTTTTCCACCCATCCTGGCATATAAAGATCCACCAAAATACCCATTTACAGGTGAGGTTGCAGCATATATAAAGATTGCTGTAGAAAGTAAAGAACCCCTTTCAGTATACAGCTCTCCAAATATAGTAAAAATGATAACAGCTAATGTTACCACAGTAAGTTGATAGCCTGCTCCAACAAGAGCTGAAAATAGTGCCAAATGTGGCACAGGTCTAAACACATCTCCATGAACCTGTTTCCAACCATATTCATCTCCCAGATCTTTTTCTAAATCATCAAGATCATCATCCTTTGAATATCGTGCATAATCTTTACGTAATGTTCTCATAAGAATCATAGAGACCAAGCCTACTAAAAATATTACCATCATGAAGCTGTTGAAAATACTAAACCAATGAATTCTGTGTTGGAAAAAGTTTGGATCTAAATATTTGTCGAATCGATCTTCAAAACGGATATTGCTCTTCTTCCAATTTACTTCATAAGTAAACGGAATCTTAGCATCGGGAGTCAGTCGTTCCTTATTTTCGGCTGTAAGATTTACTTCCACAATCCTGTTACCATTATACCCAATGTCAAATTTTTTATGGGTCCAAATGTAGTGGTGTTCGCCATCTATTTCGCCAACAATACCCCATATTGGTAAGTCATCTATGTACATCTGATACCAATAATGATTTTTCACGGCATACACGAGCGCTTTATAGGATTGGTCGTTAAGTTCTATGGCACAAAACTGCTGTGCTGGTACGTTGTCCTTATACGTAATGTCCAGGCCACTGAACTCCAATTCAACCCCTTGCAATGCTTCAGATAAAGTTTCATGGTAGTGCCCGATAGTGACTTTAGTTCCAACACAAAATGGTAATGAAAAATACGCGTAAGTCTCTTGGCGATTATGGTATGGACCTACAGTGTTCATCCATAATACAACTTGTTCCCCATCTTTATATGTATGCGTATGTTCATCACAATTTACTGTGATCCACCATAAAAAGAACACGTATAGAAATTTCATTTTAAGTTAGCGGTATAAAACTTTACTAAATAAAATATAAACATAACACGTAAGTTAAACGCCGACGTCGGACATCTAAATAATATTGCCATGAAACAAATGTACTTAATGTCAAAGATATAAAATAACTATATGTTACCATCTAGGTTTGCCATAATCGACACAAGTAAGCAAATCGTTTTCATATCATGTTTTACATTAATTCTGCTGTAAATTTAATTACTATAATTGATAAACTACTTTTTTAAAAAGTAGTTTATCAATTATATATTAATATGTTGTTATAGCAATAGACATTATGTCTAACAGTATCCAAGGGAAAAGAAAGATCAAACCTCAGCCTGAGTCGCAATCAAAAGAGAAATCTACTGTGACGACGTTTTTAGTTATTGTCATAACGTGAACATAGCTTAATGTGTAAGATAGAGTAAGAGAAAAAAATAATGAACCATATGCTTTATTTCATAGCAGTAGCCCCTCTCTATATTTCATTATTTTTATTGGAAATTAAATGAAGATACGAGCAACACACGCCTGACTGCACGTGATACACTTGTCCATAATAACACAGTATTATGGATAGCACAAATTGAAACCTGCTTGGTTTAGTACCGCGCTCGTCTAGTCATCCAGCAACGTATGACGGTAAAGGATAGCTCGTGAGGCAAGAGAAATTGCATTCAAAGATTCAGGAGTAGGGTGGAGCAACCTATCCTATCCGTCCTATCCAATCTATCCTTTTAGGTAATGGTGAGCGGAAATTTAGCTTAGAAGGCATATATGCCCACAAACAACGTCATTTCGACGAGGCTATATTAGCCTTGCAACTAAGGAGCCACGGTAGTCTCTCATTAACAAATACCGCGACCCGTCCTCAGAGTTTCACAAGCACAGTGGTTTTTGACGGTGTGGGTAGTAATATATATAATCGGGCTGTCGTATCGGTGAGAGGAACGACGTATTAGTAATGGATTTCCCTGCGTTAAAAACAGGTATACCTAAGTACCAAACACAGTCGAAGGCCGCCGCGGTTGCAATCCTAAAATCGATCCCTTTCGACCCTAAGGCGACAATGCCGATGTTTTTGTCAACTCTAAATAAATCATTAGTTGTAAATCGTCATTTCGTCAATTTTATAACTGTACTGTTTACCGTACTTATTCTTAAGCAACTCATAATATACAGAGCTCTCGGTGTATATTGGAACATGGCCTAGTTAACCATACTGTAATTGTCAATACGGTAAGTCCTAAATGTCAATGTCATATATAAACAAAGCAATGTGATTCAAGATTGACTTTTGAGGTTATAAAAACTGCATTTACTTTTTTATATTTAAAAATGGACATCGAAAGTGAATTACCGAGCTCTGTACAAGCTAAATTTAAATCGGACACAGGCGAAGAAATTAGTAGTCCCCTTGATCTGCCATTAAATGTTACAAAAGAGCAACTTACACTTATTTGTAATGCCTTACTCAAGGAGGTAATTTGATTGTTTTGTAATAATAGAAGTATGATATGAAACTTATTATATAATATTTATAAAAAAAATATTTTTATTTGTCAAGGAGGATAAGCCCTTTCTGTTTTTCGTCAAAGACGTTGAAATAACATCCTCACTACAAGATGTATTGGAAACTGTTAAATTGAATTCTGAAGAAGTTGTGGAAATTATATACCAACAACAAGCGGTATTTAGAGTCAGGCCGGTTACTAGATGTACAAGGTAAGTAATGTATACGTAATTTCAAGACTATAATTTTTTTATTTTTGCAAAAATTTTATATTTTTTAATGTTCAATGTAGCTCTATTCCAGGACATGCTGAAGCTGTAATATCAACAAGTTTTAGTCCATCTGGGAAACATTTAGCTAGTGGGTCTGGAGATACAACTGTTAGATTTTGGGATTTAAATACACAAACACCTCATCATGTTTGTAAAGGTGATACTGACTTTATTGCTAATACTTTTTCCTAAAGCCAACACAAGAAAAGCCATATTTGGAGAATTATGTACACTGTTTTTTTTTCTTCGAAAATGACAATATAGAAGAAACAAAGATATTGTATATCTTAATTATAATATAATCTCTAATATTGGGCTTACTCTGGAAATATTAATTTTCATATTTATACATTATAGGCCACACAAACTGGGTGCTATGCATAAGCTGGTCACCTGATGGCTCCAAATTGGCTTCGGCTTGTAAACAAGGCAAGTTAATCCTGTGGGATCCACTATCTGGAAAGCAAATAGGAAAAACTATGATAGGTCATAAACAGTGGATCACTGCTTTAGCATGGGAACCATATATGAGGTAACTGTGTAAATGTTCTTCCATTTAAAATTAGTCTGTCAATCTATTAGCATCAACAAAACTTAAAAAGCACAATTTGTAGTATAAATTTATCATTTTCTTTCATTGTTTCAAAATATCTAAAAAGTTAAATCTTTTTCCTGTCTAGCTAACAATAAACTTTTAAAGAATTTTTGACTATTTACATTGCAAACAACTTCATTGAATTCAAAATAATTGTTTATTATATTTATTTTTCTAAGTAGTACAATTCAGGGTGGTTTTACAGAGTCCACCTGAAGCAAGGCCAAGCAGGCTTGGCACTGTCTTGTTGTGGACAAGCATATTCCTTATTAACAATAAACAACTTGCTAGTCTTGTCACTTTATTTCCTCAAACAAATAAAAGTCTGAGGTCCAATTTCACCAACTTCTTTCAATTGATTGTCGTTTAATTGGTCATAAAAATTAAAAATGGTTTGAAATTTGACCTGTTTCATGACAACAATATTATTTTTTCAATATCTTTTTTTTTATTTTATAATCGAATTGTAAAATTACTAAAGAAAAATTTTATCACATTTCTTCATTAAGGCAAATAAGCTTCCTTTAAGCTATATTCTATAAAAAATAATTCCAAATAGCAAATATTGTTTACTCAATTAATTTCACGGCCAAACAAATCCTGTTTTAATTTAAAAATGTAAATTATACATACATTACTTTAGAAATGACATATTTTTTATTAAATAAAAGTATGGTACAACAAAAGTACAGGGCAACTTAATATTTTTGAACAAAATTTGAAGTTCTGCTTGCTGTATATTATATACAAAATAGTTTTAGAACTTGTGCATGTATACTATTAATTTTATATATTACTATTAATTATGACTAATGCTGATATAAACATGTTTTGTACACATTCTCTGTAAACACGGTTTTGCTTTTTTGATGTACATTTTATATTCGTCAGAAACATGGAGTGCCGCAAATTAGCCAGTTCATCTAAAGATGGTGATGTAAGAATATGGGACACAGTAACTTGCCTAACAATACTAAGTTTAACAGGTCATTCAAAGGCTGTTACCTCTGTAAAATGGGGTGGTACTGGCCTTATTTACACATCCTCACAAGACAGAACTATTAAGGTAAATATACACAGTATTAAAATTTACTAGAGGCTACTGATTGTATTTTTACATGTCACTTATAATTTTTAGTATTATTTTAGGTCTGGAGAGCTGATGATGGAGTTCTTTGTCGAACATTAGAAGGGCATGCACATTGGGTTAATACGCTTGCTCTTAGCACAGACTATGTCTTGAGAACTGGCCCATATCATCCAATTCTTGACAGAAATGAACCAACCTCAGACAGTAAGTAAGATTCTTTTAAATTAAATTACTTTCAGAATAGATTTTATACTATTTACATTTTAGGAAAAGTTCTACAAGGACGAGCAATTGAAAGGTATGAACAAGCATGCCCACAAGGTTCAGAGCGGTTGGTGTCTGGATCTGATGATTTCACTTTATTCTTATGGCTACCAGAAAAAGAAAAGCGACCTCTGGCAAGAATGACAGGACACCAGCAGCTTATTAATGATGTCAAATTTTCCCCAGATACCAGGTTAATTAAAATTAACTTACTGTCTTTGCCATATAACATTTTAATCGATGCCAGAATGGGACTAGTTCTATTAGTTTTGCAGTTTTATTATTATTCAGGCTAAGACAGTGCTAAGCCAAATTTTAATGCAAATGCAATCAATTATTTACATATTATTCAAAGTTTAATTACATTGCTTTTGGGCCATTGGTTCAACAAATCATCAATGAAAAAAAATCTAAAAAATTGTTTAATTATGGATTTGTTTTACGTTTTTGTTATAGAATCATTGCTTCTGCATCTTTTGATAAATCAGTTAAACTTTGGGAATCAAGTACTGGTAAATTTATTACTACCCTTCGTGGCCATGTACAAGCAGTCTATATGGTAGCATGGTCAGCTGATTCAAGGCTTCTCTTGAGTTCCAGTGCTGATTCTACTTTAAAAGGTATTAAAAACATTTATAAGACAGTTTCCTTCTACTAACTACGTCAAAATTTTTCAAAAACCATTTGAACTTTATTTTAGTTTGGAACATGAAAACAAAGAAGTTAGAACTAGACCTACCTGGTCACGCCGATGAAGTGTTTGCTGTTGATTGGTCACCTGATGGAGCTTATGTTGCCTCAGGTGGAAAAGATAAAGTATTGAAATTGTAAGTCATGTTTTCTTTACATGTGTGGCATCTTATTAACTTGGTTTAATTGTATAATTTAAAATATGAATATAATCTTCTTACAAATTTTAGGAGTTTGAAATAATTTATATTTATTTTAAACACATTTTAATAATAATCTTTGTTACAGGTGGCAACACTAAAAGACAGTATACATGTATTAAATCATTTTCTGAAATAAAATAATTAATAACATATGTGTCTATTATTTGAAGTAGAGTCCTATTTTATTTTTATACTCTTTTTGACATTTGCTTTGATTCCAGAGCGTTCACCACTGTATCTTGCGATTTCTAATCTTGGTTCTCGGACTGCTCCTTTCCTTCTAATCTTTGCTTTCCTATACTTTAATTTATGTTTAACTCTTGGATTTCTTTGATCCTTCTTCCTGTGAGGAGTCAAACCTTTGTTCTTTGCAATTTGATAAGTAATTTCTCGCTTTTCTTGTATATCATTAGCTATAATATCTTGTGAAGATGTGGATGGTTTGTTATTATCATTCTCTGTTTCATCATTATCTGAAAAGCCACTTTCCTCTGACTCATTTGAATTTCTTTGTTGACCCTCTGAACTGTTTGATTTTAAGAGTTCTTCAACCATAGGATCTTCTGCGGAATCATCAGCATCTGAGACACCAGTATCTTCACCGTCATCCTTTTCCAAATTATTTATCAATTTAAGTTTCTTAGATTGATGCTCAGAGGACAATCTTTCAGTCTTCCGCTTTTTGCTTTCTTTTTTGGCACAAACAGTTATCTCTAAATTATTTTTAACTGCTTGCAGTATTTTGTCAATTTGGGGCTTTATAACTTCCAAATAAATAGGTTCCATTTTATTAAGCATTTGTCTATATTGATATAATCTTTTAATGACTGGATGATTTTGAATATTTATCCTTTGACTTTTGAGAAGTAGATAAAAACTGATGTTAGTGCAGTAGTTCAAGATAAGGTCATAATTGGTTTTGACAAATTTAGAGGCTGGGCATTTTGGTAATTTCCCACCCTTGATAAGTTCCAGTACAGGGTGTAAGTCATCTTTTGCAACTGTTAATTTAGTTTTAAAATCATTAACAAGGCCTGCAAACTCTGGACTTTCTTTTTCAAGAATTTGTAACTTCTGCCTCTTAGTCATTTGACTTAAGTCACTTTTTATTACTTTTTCTTTCATGTCACTTTCTGCAACTTGAGAACTGAAAAATTCTAAGGAGAAATCATCTTCACCAAGTTGTTCAAGGAGCCTTTTCTGTATATTTTTAGCTTCCTGCTCTTCCATAAGTGCATCTTCTTCATCATCACCAAAGCCACCATAATCTTCATCAACATAATCAGTAGAGTAATAAGATTTTTTCTTCTTACCCCAAGCTTTAGAATTGGGCAAATCATCATCAGAGTTTTCCTGGCCTTCCACATCACTATCTGCTATTCCTAAGTCATTTGTATTGTTATCTCCTTCTTCTTCTGACTCAGAAAAAGCATAAAGTTCTTCTTCACTCTCCACCTCTTCATGTTTCCTCTTCCGTAACTTTTCAATAAGTCTCTTTTCTTTAATTGAGTATTCATTGTCAGAATCTGATGGCTCATAATTTTCCTGAATGTGTAACTTAGAATTAACTCTGAAAAATATGTGAAGCTATTAAAACAAGGATATTATAATAAATTGAAAACTATTACATCATGTATAAATAAGCAATATTAAAAAAACAAATAAAGATTTTTAAAGAATCAATAGTTTAAAAAACAATTAATTTATTAAAATAAAAAAAACTATTTAAAAATTTGATTAAAGATATATTCATGCATGAAAATTATTTTAATGTTCAAAAGTTCAGGTAAACTTGAATGTAGTATTATTAATCTTACCGTTAAATGTTTTTTATTTAGGATAAAGATAAAACTTATTCATTAGAACATAATATTTCTATTGTAAACTGTTCTTTATGTAGTTTAGTTTTAAGTTCACTTAACGCAATTTTAAGTTCACTTAATGTAATTTTACGTTTTACATAATCGATATGTAATTATTAATTTTGTAATAAATAAAACATTAAGTACACGAACCTTATTTTGTCTGCCATAGCTTGAACAAAATGAAGCAAATCTACAAATAAATATCAATTGTGTCGAGAGTATAGGTTATTTGAATTAATTTAACCATTGATTTGATTTAGGTAAGTGATAATAATATATTAACTAAATAAATATCAATATTTTTTAAAAACCACAACCTAAATGAACTAAAATAATGAAGAGAATTTATTGAATTATTAGAACTAACAAACGAAACACGATGAGAATCACAGCGTATAATCCATAGACGTATCACTTACGAACAGTGTCTCCAACTCTCTCTATCAAAATTACGGTGTTTCTAGTCAAAAAAATACGGTAAATAGTAGATAATTACGGT
>DWHO01003553.1:0-11907 GCA_018247575.1 Eurytides lysithous rurik | reverse complement strand
TGTTTACGTTGTAGAAAGCAGATTGATAGTCTCTATTAAGCACACAGTACTTGTGTCAGGAAGCTCTGCTCTTCCGATGTTTTATTAAAATTTTGAAATATTAAATACATGTTTGACATAAAGTATTTTAATGATTTTATTTTTTATTTTTTTATAACATATGAAGATACTAGATATTGCTCGTTATTTTATCTGTGAAGGTTTCTATAAAAAGTGTCCTAACTAATACATCGCAAGGTACAGTGCGATTTAAAAAATATGGCAAAATAACGATGCTGTCTTTTATTCACCTTCAAGTCTTGGATCAGTACATTTGTAGATCAAAAACTGAAGAGCAAATTCAATAAAGTATATCGTCCGCGACCTCCGTCCTCACCCCTTTAATTTTGAACGCACACACAACAAAAACAATTTATCAGTTTCAATTGATCTGTTATTGAGTTGATTTATTTATATATTCATTAAGTGATACTGCATTTTACTTACTTTTCGGAATTATTTTAAGGCACTAGGACCCAATAGTTTAGGGCAATTTTTACCGAGCTCCACGCGAACGAAGCCGCGGGCAAACGCTAAACTAGCGAAACAAGGAATAAGAATTTAGAAAAAAAAGCAATAAAGTTTGAACTAGACTCATATGATAAAGAAGTCTAGGGTAAGTTTTACACGATTGTACTCAAAATCGTCTTACAGTACAAGATTAAACAGGCTTCCGCATAACATAGACGATTTCTGCCTACCCCATTAAAACATATTCCCGTGTCATCTATCACAACAATGAAACATTCCTATCATCCATTCTCAACAATATACCAAACCTCACTTCTATCGTGATGTTTGTAAACAATGAAGATATCTTCGATATGATCGAACGAAATTTGATTACCATTCTGTTTGTTACTGAATAGTTTACGTTATTTATCTCGGTTTGTAAACATCACGCCTGTCAACAGAATCTGCGACGAGCAGAGGTTTGCTTGTTGAGCCGTCTGTCCACTATGAGATATAATTGATAAATTGATATCGCTCGTCGTTATCTTTAATACGAGAAAAACAATAATGTTAACCCTAATAACATAAAAAAATAAGTTCAGCTCAGAACAGCGACCAGTCGAATAAGTGTGCTAACTCATGTTACAGTTAGAAATAAATAGCAAGGGTTATTCAAAACTAGGCAGAGCCTGTACTGTGGTAACCGGACAACTCATAGACATAATTATGTACTTGACATAACACCTAGACACAGAACAAATACTTCTGCTCATCGAAAAATTTTGTCCTGGGTGGGAATCAAACCCACAACCGTTGGATTTGCAGTTACAGACACTAACCATTGCACCAAAAGGCCAGTTGACGGAAACAAAGTCGTTTCTCCGTACTTTCAAAATTAATTTGACACACTTTAAAATTTTATCAATTAGAGTAAATTGAAACGTGTTAGAAAAGCAGATTGACTACTCAAAAATCAATTTACGGAAAGATTATTAGACAAACGCGTGTACTCAGTGGGATGAAATTATTTTTATCCGACATTTTCAATTTCGATCTCTTTAATTTCGATTCTCGACACGTCGATTTACGCAGTTAATAGATTATTTAATCAGTTAATCGGTTATGAAAATACCAAATCTTCCACGTATTAGTTAAAATACAGTGGTTAAGCATTGTCGGACCTTTGTATAGGAATCTCGAATCTGATGGTTATAAGGACCTAACGAACCAAAGTACACGTTGGCTGACAGCGGTAAAAATCAACTAGAAATACAGATATATACATGTACTACATGTATTATGAACATATTCCCGGCTGAAACACAACCGTTGTGTGAAAAATCCCGAAACGCGCGTACGGTTTAACACAACTGTGTGTTCTAAATAAATCTCGTCTAGCAGTGCGGTAAACACACCGATGTGTTTTCCTGTCGGGTCGCCAGTGCGGGCAATACATATGTGTGTTGTCGAAAAAATTGTATTAAACGTATGAAAGGTCGAATCGCTGTATTGAACGATTTTTTGGGTCAACAGTAAATGTGTTAACCGTGTAGCACACCTTTCTCGTCGAAATCTAATTTATTGGAATCCATTTGGTGCATTTGTAGTGTATTATCCAAAACCGTGCCGAGACGTCTAAGAACTTATATGTTTTTCGCGAGAGATAATGGCAAAAAAGCTAGGTCCATGTAGAGCTATGTTTTCACCACCAATGGAAGTAAGACACGACGTTGTATCAACATACTAAGTTACTGATTAGGCTATTATTCCGTATAGCGAATCTTCTGGTGTATCGCAGGCTTTAAGCACCGGTGGGTGACGGCCCGGTGCAGCGTGCACCAGCCGACGCGGGGGGAGACGACCAGCGCGCCAGTCTCGCCGCGCCCGCCGAACGGAGCGGACGTGACTGACGCGCTTGAACGCCCGCGGACACGGGAACCGGTCGACGATGGCGGCCCACGGCGCTCGCGCCGCGCTATGTTGAAGCATGCGCAGCGGCCGCCGGCGGCGAACGATGCCGACCAACGCTACCAGAACATGCCGCGGCGGCCGCACCACCACTTGCCACTCAACGTGTCCACGCTCGACTCCTCCAAGCACTCGGTGGGCGGCACCTCGGCGAGCGTCAGCCCTGGCGCTCAACCGGCGCCCGTGCCGACGCTGCCGCAAGCGCCGGTCGCGCCGAAGATCGCGAACGGAAACCCTACTGGGCTGCAGTTGAGGCCAGTCCCGCTGCGCAGTAGGAGCGCTCGCGCCGCCACGGAAGAGGCTCTGACGTCGCTCGCCCTCCTCTGCCTCGTGAGCCTCCTGCTGGCGCTGCTGGCGCTCCTCTTCCTGCTGAAGATCTCCGCGCCGGCCACCGGGGCGCCGGACGAGTTCGCCGTTGTGTACGAAGTGACGCTAGCCCTGTGCGCGCTGACGCTCTCGCTCAACCTGTGCTGTTTGCTCGTGTGCGCGATCCAGTTCCTGTTCGCCGTGAAGCTGGTACACTCGCCGTCAGCGCCGAACGGCCGGTGAGTGCCTCATCGGCCAGCCCGTTCGCCCGTTAAGAATGCCGACCGGTTGCGCTGATACGCGCCGCGATTGTACCCGACGGGCGATGGGGCGCGATCGCCGCGAATCTCGAATGTCTGTACAACCTGTTAGGCATTTTGTATGACGAAAGACGGTCTACGCGATTGTACTCACGTTCGGCTTACGGTCTACGCGATTGTACTTAACTGGGTCATACAATCATTCTTAAGATAGTAGTGACTTTGATTGTAGCTGGGCAGTCAAGTCGTTTTTATTCAGAAGATCAACTTTACATTAATCTAACCATCAGACAGCGATCTATCAGGTCCTTTCTAAAGCTCAATGAAGTAACATGGTGTATTTCTAGAGTTGATGGTTGATAGTCACCGATGTCCATTACCATACAAATCTAAACGAAACTCATCAAATTATTCCATGTTTCCCTCATTCGCAGCTTGATTAACTCCGACCCCCATATTATCAGGTAATGTTTGCGTTGCGTATCTAGCAGGCAGGTGCTAACGGTCGACGTTGGCGGTTATTCGTGAATGGCGCGATAAAAAACAACCGTTGATAAGTCGCCGGCACGCGTCTATACTTTATTGTTATCTCGTGTTCGTTTACCATCAGCCATGTGCATTTTGTCGGAAATTCTGTGCCTCGACAGCACCACGTTACGATATGACGTAATTGACTTGACGGTTCTGTTTATTGTGTTGTAAGAAATGTTAAAAAAAAGTCTGAGGATTCAGCAATTCTGCAAACGTAAAAACGCCATTGATTTTTATCAATTATTATCAGTAACAAATGAAGTTCAAAAAAGAACTCTTTTTGTTTTAAAATTTTCTCGATTCTGCGATAAGATCCGCAGAAAGCTTAACACATCTATTTTTTATCTGTGGCGAAGTGTCGTTTTTGTTAATAAAACTCATTTTGAGGTTTTACACCTGGCTGGCAAAATAAAATAAAAACAGCTAACAAAAACAAAAACATTTAAAACTAACTATTAATGATCTTGCGTAGCATAATTAAATACTTAAAAGTATCGCAATGAAGTTTTTACTTTAGATATTTTATATTTTTATTCTACAATTGTAAGAATGCTTTACACACTTGTTGAATCAAATGTTGATTCTGCAATTCCAACCTGTGTGAGTTATGAGTTTGGTACATTTTACCCTCTTCGTCTTGTAAGGAGAAAGGAAATTACGTCTTCTTTTTTTCTACTCTGCTTTGAGTACACTTAAAGGGTCGTTCACAACAATGTGTACTCAGGTAAGCAGAGCAGGTCTATAAAGAGACCGCAAATGCAACATACCCGATTTTAAATATCAATAACTGCTCTTATGTTAACTATTAAAAATCCATTATTTTACATTTAATGTTTAATATCAATATGTGATGGTCGAAACTTACTCTTAGTGTTAAACCATATTACATTTATGTTCCTATGGTGTGCAATCATCTCCTCAGTTTTTTTGGGTTAGCAACTTTGGGAAATTGAAAGAAAAAAAATTGTTTACCTATTATTTTCTATTTATAATATAATAGGATTAATTTATTCTATGTTAAGCTTAAACTATTTACTATCGGATTTAAATGAGAAAGAAAGTAATATTTATAGACGCCATATTTGACACAATTAGGCATTTGTTTCATTATGATGAATGTTGGTCAAAAACATGACCGTAAACAAGACCTTCTTATGTACCTTACATAAGAAGGTTCAAAATGTTCCCTTATGAGATGTTATGCAAGAAATGTTGAAAAAATTTTATGTAATTAAATAAGATGTACGTTACGAAATATTCTTACGTTACGGCTATACCGATTATGTCAAGTTACAAAGTTGGTCGCACCTTAAAATAGGGCCTCAAGAAGACCCTGAGGAAACTGGTTTTTATTCCGTACATTTTTTATAATATATTAATTTCAATAGACGTTCTACTTTCAACATATTCATATTACTCAACATAAATAACAGTCAATTTCAATTATTTAGGAAAATCAAAAAGATAAATAAACAAAAGTCTCGACGTCATAAAAGAGGTATAACGACATCTGGCTTAAAGAATGCGTAAAATAACGGTTGAAATGTTTTCATTCGTACAACAGTTATTTAAGGTAAAGAATTTGTTTAAATAATCGTCGAAATTAATTATAAGACTTAATCTGTGCTTTCCGCATAAATTATCTGTGCTTAAATTAAACAGCTGATATAAACATAACATATTTTTTTATTCTGTGGTGACATAGCGACGTAAAATAAAATCGCTTGTATCACCCACGTTGACGTTTTAAATAATTTGCTATGAGTACATACTTGACCTCAAATAAACATAGATATGAAACTTTTATAGAAAATGTAGATCAAATTGAAAAAAAAATCCGGTATTTATATCCGAATTTTATTTATAAAAAGATTTTAGAAATTAAAGATTAAATAAAAATCCACAAAATGCAAAAAAAACGTTGGATTTAGAACTATTATTCTCTGGGGTATTCTCTAAAAGTATAATTATTCGTATATAATTTGGAATAACATTGTTACGTTGTTTCATAAACCGCATTGTTGAAAACTGATCCGATTTGTTATTCAATATCAAACTCATAATTGTTTATCACAGTCACAGTACTCTCACTTTCGTAGTGTTTACAAGTAACTTAACAAAGAGATGGAAACAATTGAACAGCGCAATTTAGGTCGAATACAAAATGTTCTGATAAAAGATCTGAGACACACGGCTGTAACGATTCAAAAGAAAAATGTAAACGCAAAGATTGTACAAAACAGTGATGCGATGTGCATAGCTTAAAAATCGCTGACACACGGCCATGTCGAAACGGGGCCTAGAGTTCATTGCTATTGGCGCACTACACACAGACGGCCCGAATAGCGGTGCGGGTCGCCTTCCGCATTTGTTCGAGTTTGCATGCCGCGGAGAGCACTAGAACAGTTCAAAGACACCGCTGCCAGTGATCTGGTATTTCGTTTCTCTATCATTTGCTAATCTCAGCTCGGAGGAATTCTCGCGTTTCTGCGTAAATACGGAAGTCTACAAAAGTAACTGAGTAGGTAAACTATCAGCTCAGTAAGTCATTATTGACAGTTGACAACCGAACCGTTTACGCAAAGCTATTTTATGAAACACATTACACCATGGTAGTTAAGTTGATTAATTAAGTGAACTTTTGCCTTTCATCTAGTGCATAGGTTGCCAACCTTTTATGGAAAGAGGGCGGCCCTTTGCAAGAAAAGAAAAATCCAATCCAACGCCCCCTTTTACATAATCGTTATTCGTACCAATTTTATATGTCATATTAAAAATTAATTCTCTCTCCCTCTCCCTTTATCATTGCACCCACAACAAGCTCCAACATCAAATAGGAGATAGCACCGCCCCGTTGGGAACTTATGATCCATTGCATGAGATTTTTTTATAAAACGCTGCCCCTGTTTTAAAATAGAAATATCTTGCATTATAAGGGTTTATATATAGGTACATAATTTTCAGTTAATATGCATAAGTTTCAGGTACAATTATTCGTAGTACACGAATAAAACCACCGGGTGGGAATCGAACCCATGAACCTTGGTGCTGATGCCTATAGCTTGGTAACTGCGGTTTACGGGACATCACTGTTGTTTATTTTATTAATGTATTCTTTATTGTAAAAGGCCTTAAATAAGAGTTACACAGGGCGGACTTAATGCCTGTAGGCATTCACTACCAGTCAATCCGGGGCGTGGTGAGAAATTGTGATAGGTGTAGAAATTAAAGAGAAAAAAAAGAAAAATGTAAAAATACATATGAAAGAAAAAGATATGTATGTAACAAAACATGTACTGGATTACTGAGGCCTATTGTCTGATTGGCATAGCGGCTGCAATTAAGTTTATAGATACGTCTTGGCCCGTTATGTTTCACGTGAAGAAATTTTTTTCAATAATTGAATTCCCGAGGTGACGCGTGATTGATCTTTGGTTTTCTCCTATCTATATCATCTCCTGTCATATGAGATTATCGGGTGACCATTCACTCTAATTGTGATAGTCCATGAATGGCGGTAGTTACCACCAGAGAAAGCGTTTACTGGTCTTGCTTTCTTACTTTATTCGATTATCTCTGATTGGCTTCGCGTTAATTATTGATTTAAATAGATTGACGACGGTCAAAAGTCATATTAGACGGTAGATTTTACGAAAAATCTCGTGCGTGAAACCAATTTACCGGTGAACCTCAAAGTTTGAAAGTGGAAATAACAGCTTATAAAAACGGATCCTTCGTTGGAGACCTACTATTTTTATGACTATATGGTGTCTGCATAATTTGCGATAAATTTCTTTATAAAACACTGACAGAAGTTATCACATGTTAGGAATTAAACTAAAAGCAAACGCGCAAATGTTGCAAAGATACTAAGTAAGAACTACTAAGTACTACTAATAAGTCAGTGACTTAAATCTAAGAGTTTCTTCATTTCGACTGCGTCAAATGTCCCGTTCAAAACAAACTATACTTTGAGACATACGAATAACTTTTTAGTTAAGATCTCATAATACTATATTTATTTACTGTTTTGTATTTATTTACTCGATTTGCAATATTTCCAATTAAAAATTTAAAAATTAGGCCCTCATCGGACGACATAGTCGCTTGTATATAACATAGTGCCGGTTGGTTTTTGGATAGTAATAAAGTATATTTTGAACTTTTGACAGTTTTAAATTTGGAATGAACTTTGAACTTTTGTTGAACTTGGTATTAAAATTATTTAACATTAGTATATAAAGCCTGATCATTGCTATAGTATGAATGGTAAAGATCTAAATTCGAACACTACTTTAACGGACAAAAAGTTACTATTCGATTTACATAGAAGTTTCCAGTGAGGCCATGATTGGTTAGCCAATGTTACGCTATTGCGTGGGCTGGCTAAACAACTACTGCCTAATTATGGGAAACGGCCGTGGAAATTTTTTCCATTAAATCCAATCGATCCAATCCAAATCTTTGTTTTACCGTATACTATATCCCTATAAATACTCACAATACTGACTAACGTTTACTTTTACCTTTTATGTCTATGAGCGACACCCACAAATTTCTATTAAAGCTTTATTTAATATATATTTATTATGTATATATATCTTTATATTCTATATTCCGAATGGGATATAACATTATATGTATAGCAGGAATACATTTGCAAGCACTATTGGTCCAGTGTCGATTTCAATTTTAAAATCGAGCACTGAACCACGCTGGTAAATGACGTTAATGCCAGTTAAATGTTCATTGACATCTATGATTATTGTTAGTCGAGTAATAATTTGCGCATAAGTTAATATTCTTCGCTTTTGAACTCTCCTTCTAAAAATTTGATCGATGAAAAAAAAATCAATACGTCGTTCAAACATTACAACATAAAGCAAAGTCAATTCAATTCTTTAACGATTTATTCAAATATACTAATAAACTCGCCTTTAAATTAGCAAATGGTTGAACGAGACCGACAGTTTTCTTTTTATGATCATTATCTATTAAATAATTTGCGTAAGACTTTGATTTTAATAGAATCTAGTTAAAACACTATTTCCGTTATCGACAGTTTCCCTCTTCGGCTTTTAATAGGATCTATATAACACTTATACACATTCAAAACATTTACACACTTTTTAAAGTGATAGGGCTCTATTGCATAGCCCTCTCCCCCCTATCTCGTATCGTTCAGGTTGGTATCATTGCATTGCAAGTCGTTTTACCGCCAAGCAGTATTGTTGAAACCCAATGTTGCCAGTATCATTACTGGGCATAGAGAAATAACGTCTTAAATTTCTTGGTGATGAACACAACATACAGCTAAGCCAGTTCTGTGGGCGCTCTGGTGTTATGATTAGACGTCTTGTTTATCATCAGGCATACGTCCACCCCCCTCCTCCTTCCTTTTCCAGCCTTCCTCTTCCTTTTTCCGCCTTTCCCATCCTAAACTTCCCACCTTAGTGTTCGATAACGGTTATTGTTTTCCATCGGCTGAACCGCTAGCTCCTTTGCCCGCCTACTGCATAAAACCTGTTTCTTTATCATTAAAAAAATTCAGAAACAAATCCATGGACTGTTACGCGGGAATCGGATTAAAATTGAAACTATATTAGCATAATTACGTAACGGGAAGATAGTGTGATTAAAAGTCATTATTCACGTCGACTTCATAAGCGACAAGCTTATCCTCAACCATTACAAGTCAGATAACAGGTAACCGGTATGAAATGTCTCTTTGTAACATGCGATGTAACCATTAGATTCATCGGATGCAAGGGTGGAGTTAATTAAAACGAAAAGCGATGCTGTCGACAGTTTAAAAATAGCTTATCGGTGCAACAGACACGGATAGCTTAACGAGTAGACAAACAATTGGTTATCGTTGCTTTGGTTACATTGTTTAATTGAAACAAGTAATTGATTTCAACCAAATACCTACCTCTTTTTTACTGTGATAATTATATTTCGCCAACTCACGTGAATGAATTATTAGTATAGACGTAAACATTGAACGTATTCGCTTATCTGATTGAATAATTATTTTTTATGGACAACATAAAAATTTTAGATAAACGCAAATATTTTTAATGTAAATAATAACTCTGCTGAATTTCACTCTACTCCGTAAGCACAAGAGGCTGAAGCCGAAGGCCGTGGGTTCGATTCCTACCCGGGGCAAAACATTTGTGTGATGAGCAGAAGTATTTGCTCTGTGTCTGGGTATTAATTAACTATATGAGGAAGCATTTAAAATATATAAGTATGAATATCATTTGTCTGGTTGTACCATACCATAGGCTCTTCCTGGTTTGGGATCAGACGGTCGTGTGTGCGATATCCCTTCATAGTATGCACGAATCTATTTATTATTGTTTATTACTTCTATGGTTAGACCAACATTGCAGATGTTACGGCGATATTGGGTACAGGTGGAAGATTGTAAACAAAGTTACGACATAAAAAATTTGCCGCGCGATGAGATGGCAAGTGGTACGCAATTGTGATGTTGTAAATAACGGGGAACTTGATGAAATCGTCCGAGGCTTGGTCGATTTTACATGCAATGAAATTTTTGTGGATTTTTTTTTAATTAAATGTCTCTAAACTTATTTTAAAAATATAGATTTGTTTTATAATTTCGATGTTTAAGTTATTCAAACAGTAACGATTAGGAAGTAATGCCGTTTTCAATATATCGACGCTGGAAAGCAAATGCGTAGTAACCAGCAAAACCAAAATTATTCACCAGACATGATGACAGATGACGCGGTTTAATTTACTGATTGCAACAACGTAATTGGAAAAAAAAAATACTCCACGTCTTTGCTTTCCAGCGTCGATGTCATAGACTACTTAAAATACAGTTTTTTTTAAACAATTAAAGAAAATATTCCACTTAAAGTAGGGCTAGGAATGAAGAAGCGTGCTAGCGTTTTTTCTTTGTATAAATCAAATTATCAATTCTTATTGCTTGTAAATGTATTTTTTTAAATAAAACAAACTTAATGAAGACCAATTCAAACGTTAGCTCAAAGATACATAGACATTAAATGATATAATATAAATAACAATGACTGTGGATGTAAATTTTAGTATTGGACGTACTTAATGAAGACCCATTCAAACTTAAGCTCAAAAACATAGACAATAAATGACATACGTCGGTTAAAACCAACCAATTTGGAATAATGCAAGCAATCGAGCACGCGTTTAAAAGTTCCTAATCCCTCAACATTCCGATAGGATCCGGGTATCCTTGTCAGCTTAATTCTAAAACATCGCCTAAAAATACGTAAATCCTGAGGACGCGAGTCGAATGATGAGAGCGGAATGTCCGTGCTGCGTACAAACGGGCTTGGTGCGCGAGTTGCATTCGTGGCAAGTAGGTAAAACCTAAAATAACACCAGTTATGGACAGGGTGGCCATTGACTGCAGAAATATGGGACAGTCCGCGTATTTTTTTGACGCACGTTCTACTATCAGTAGTTTTTGGCAAAAGTTTACTCGATGAAAACATTTGATATTTCTTGCACAATACCGTTACGTTATAACGAAGTGAAAGAGAATGGTGTTATATTTTAAACACGTATGAAAACTGAATTCAAAATTTATCGGTTCTTCAATGGACTGGGTCTAATCGAAAATTTAATAAATATCGACTTGAAATTAATTGAATTAAACTTATTGTGGTATCCATACTTATTGTGTTTTAGGATTCAATTCTAACGGCGATATTTAAACAAATTTATTAACAACAAACAAGCTTAATGTAAATTAAAAAAAAATTATAACACTTTAATTTTAGATAAAGTCGTGGGAGAGCAAATCGACAATAAAGATGAAATATCACTTACCCGTAGAAATAATAAAATGATTATATTACTGTTTCATTTATATAAATATTTCTGTGTTCTTGGAAAGTATCATCATCAGTGATTAAAGGCAGATCTTCCACATCGTTACAATTTTTTTTTTTAATAAAAATTCATGCGGTGGTAAACTTTTGTCCTTTCCCTATTTTTTCAGTATGGCCACCGCAAACCTATTGATATTGGATCCCTGTTATGATAACATATTTCGTGTGCGTATTCACTTCCTTGTGCAATGTTTAGCGGCGGAAACGAGTCCGACACCAATTGACGTAAAATATTCGCATTTCTGTTGAATGATAGGCAATGGTTGATAACAGTCAAATGTCGTTCGGCTAGGCAATAAAGTTATCATTAATATTAACTTTAAAAAAGGGTAATTATAAATCAATGACAAAAATAACAAGAATTATATTAATATTTAATGTTGCAATAAATCAACTTGTCGTTTTTCAAGTGTTTTTGCTGTATTTTGTCAAATCTGTTA
>DWHO01003552.1:0-11907 GCA_018247575.1 Eurytides lysithous rurik | reverse complement strand
CTTGGACACTCACTTACACGTTGTAATCCGTATTCAACTCTAAAGAGGCGTCGTACAGTAACGTAGGAATCGTTGTTATATAACATGGTCACTATTCAATTTTGGGTAAATATGGCACTTGCCGTCAGATCGAACACGAATCGGTTGTGGTTTAAGTTAGGTTATTAAACAAAATTACATTTAACTAATCTAACCTAACAAATATACATAAGTTTATCTATTTCTTTCTTTTAGCCGTGTTGCTATTTCAATGGTTTTCGTCTTTTAAAAAAAAATTGTACTGGAATAGTCATCCTCTTGATTTTTGCAACGTTCTTATAAAGGACAATGTGCCCAGTCCGAGTTGTAATAATATTTTACTTAGCACAAAGGAAATTTCTTCGTTTGTAACAGGCGAGCAATAAATTAGATTTGTGAATTTATGTTTGCGTCCTATTCAGATTTTTGTATAAAAATTTTAATAAAACATCTTTTCTGCGACGTCTTTTGCAAGTTAGGTTTAGGTTGTTGGGACCCGCTGCCCATCACCAGTGCAGCAGTGGTAGTCCCCAAGTGATTTCAAGTAACTAATGCATGACATTGCTGGTCGATAGAATCACTGATAGTGATATAGTAGTTACCTAGTTGGACTCTGCGAGAGTCCCGACCATACAAAATAAACGGACGTGTGAAGGAGATGAACTGCTTTTGAAAAGAAGTTGTGCTAAACACTATAGAACATAACAAAGCAAACAATTAAGCTGTTACGAGAATTAGTATTGGGGTAAGTCGTAGTAATAAATATATTTCCATTGCATTTTTGCTTACATAAAGAGCACAATAGGTATTAAAATAACGGTCTATTTGGCACATTTATAAAAAAAGGTTTATATAAAAGTCTTATACTTGATTCTGATTGTTTCCTTATCGTCCAAGAAATATTAGAAAACGAAAACAATCAAACCCATGTGCCATTAATTGCGCAAAGCATTTTAAACGGCGACAATTTAATTCATGTTGTAATTTCATTATTAACGACGATCCATTTCCCAGTTCGCATGTTGAACAAAATGATTTCGTACATGAAAATTTATAAAAATCAGATTTATTTATTACTTACAGTAATAATGTTGTTACTTATTGTATATACATTGTATATAAGTACACATTGTATAAAGATAAACTTTTAGTTTACTTTATTAGTCAAAAAATGTACCCTAGTCAGGAGTATTGAGCAGGCACGTTTACTCGCGTGGAGTTTGATTTTATGTATGCTTTTTTGTCTTCATTTTTGGGCGTACAATTGGGCATATGTCGCTTTCTGTCCCAAATGCCATCTTTATTGTTGCAGTTCAAATCCTTGTAATTATTGTAAAATAAGCTAAATTGTAGAAAGAAAGTGCAGAAAAATCTTCAGTACAAAAATCGACAATATTCTATTTGTATGATGCGCACGTCATCAGGAAGCTGAGAAAATATTCTGCGGGCTTTAAACGCAATAACAAAAACACGTCACAACTTTGCAAAGACAAAAGAACTCGTGCGTGACGTGAAATTGTATTTGACGGAGACAATAGGCTTAGGTAACGCAAGCTTTTCACTCTGTTTATTATTTTAGATAAGATCTTTCTTTCTTCATTTGACTTAACCTTTCAATATTCTTGTTTCAAATAAATTTAGGTGAGCTGTTTGCTCGTTTGCCTCTCAATCCCGATAAAAAATAGACATTGAAATATTAAAAATGGCCAGCCTGTTGATTGTATACACTCCTTGAAACATTCAATCGGTCAAAGTATACTTTACGTTTTGTAATTAATTTTGCAATCTTTATTAGGACGTTGCTCACAGTATGTTAATTTTACGTCATATAAAATGTTGATAAGCGTCTCTTACTTAAGTTTCGGTTAGTCGAAGGAAAATCTATTTTCTTATGAAGAAATGTTGTTTATGGTGATCATTTTAGCATTAACTGCATCACTATCAGAAGAATCCACGAAGTTTTGTAAGTCGATTTATATTTTCATAGCTTCGAATCACTGGATAGACTTTTAAAAAATTTGGTTTTCAGACACATGCATTCCTAAAACACAGTTTTTGGCTAACGGAAAGCTTTGCCGATGCGACGCTATGGGCTGGTGGTCGAAAGAAAACTGTTTATATGGTCCCAGTCAACGTTCTTGTATACAAGGGCAGGTTGTACGTCATGGATGCAACCAGTGTGTATGTGACAGTAATGGAGAATTTCAATGCGCAAATATTTACTGCGTCGATCAGTTATCTACTCCACGAAAACAATTATCCGTCATCGGCCATTGGTGCATACCGTTGAGATACTATAAAGTTAACTGCAGCGATTGTTTCTGCCCAGCGTCCGGTTTAACATTCGAAGCTTTGTGTACGGTCGATGAATCTTGCTTATTAAATTTACAATCACAGGCTCATCGTCTGACTGCTTCGGAGTCCGGTTGCATACCGAACGTGATGTATATTTTTCCTTGTCTACAATGTCTATGTTCCGATGACGGAAAATTTCTGCTCGAGAAATGTTTTGAGGTTTGTCAGGCTCCAACTCGGCTAAAGTTGAATCAAGATTGCAAAACAGGTTCGTTTTACAGGCGACGTTGCAATGTTTGCCAATGTTCGAATAAAAGTATCAAAGATGATAAACTATGTACGAACGAATACTGTGATGACGATACGGAAAACTCTTACATAGTGTCTCTCAAGGACATAGGGAAAAAATGCACACCGTATACATTTACTAGGCCGATATGTTTTTTTTGTGATTGCACTCTTAATGGGACGATCGACGAAGAGTCCTGTATTGTGATGAACTGTTCCACAAACTTAGAATTGAAAAGCGCAAATTACACTGGAAAATGTGTTAGCGATGAGGTAGTGCCAGTTTGCATGGAATGTTTTTGCCTTCAGAATGGTTCATCAAATGGCAAATACTGCACGAGAAGTTGTAATTATCAAAGTAAATTCAAGTTATTGGAACAAATTTTAGCCGAAAATAACCAAAAACGAAATCTGATAAACAAAAATGATTTAAAAATAATAACGTTACAAAATTCATGCGAACCTAATTCTATTTATTTTTATGATGGGAAATATTGTATTTGCGGTAGTGTTGCCTCAAACTTTAAGCTTTGTAAATTACATAACGATAAGAAACCATTTCGAACTCTCGATAATCAGATTAATTTGAAAGTAGACATGCCATGTAAGCCGCAGACATTTGTTGAGTTCGATTGTAACACGTGTTACTGCTCAAAAACGGGAAAAATCGATCCCAAGTGGTGCACATACGATGATTGTAATGCAAAAAGGTCGGTACAAGAGTCACATGAGCGCCAAAAGCAGTTTTCTTCAGCTAGCATATCAGACGTTTGCACGCCTGGATCCATTTCTAAAGAAAAGTGCAACTTTTGCATATGTCCCGAAAGCGGTTTGGCAAAAGAAAAGGCTTGCACAAAAAATTATTGCTCAGACGTTCATTCGCCTCGAAATAATGTCAAATTCACATGCGAACCATTGGCTTACTACGAAGTAGATTGCAACGTTTGTTATTGTCCAAGCGACGGGTTGAAAAATGTAGCAAAGTGCACGAAGAACCTATGCGAAAAAAGATTCCTGAGATCAGACAGCTGCTTCCCTGGTCAGCTTTTTAGTGAAATGTGTAATGTTTGCCTGTGTCCACCGAATGGTAACAGAGATGATAGAGTATGCACAAATCACACGTGCCATGCAGTTGGGACGTGGACAAATTTTGAAATGTCTGAAAATTTATTAGAAGACCGCATCGCTAGTGACACTAAACGAAGTATAGATTTGTGCTTTCCCGGGGAACAATTTACAGTAGGCTGTAAGCATTGCGTTTGTCCCGAGATGGGATTGAAGACGTATGCTGAGTGCGACGCTTCGCAATGTAACGACAACGACGTGATGCCAAGAAAAACAGTAAGTTTGAAAATTGTATTCTGATTTGTATATGTTTGCAGTCAAAGTATATTTAAGCTTAAAAAACCTTTTCCTGAGGATGTTGGTTATCTTTCGCTCTTGCTTATGCTTGAAATGCTTGAGTACTTAAGCTTGAGTGCGAAAGGCACTATATTGAAAACTAAACTTTCTGTGGTCCGTGATCATAAGATTCGAAAAAAGATAAGTTTAAGATTAAAACAACAGATTACTTCACTCAATTTTTCAAAATACGGAGAATATGATAGGCTTAATACATAAAGTACAAATGGCATACAGATAGAATAGCAACTACAAATGGTATTCATGATTATAATACTTAACTGATTTTATCATTGAAACTTGCGTCATATACTTTAAATGTATAATTGTTTTATGTTTTTAAAAAAAAATCAGTATCTACAAGATTTCCTTCACTTTATTGTTTGTGAAATAAGGTCTTATAGGAACTTTTAAATTAAGAAACACTTCGAAAATCGTTTGTTCATTTGAAACTTAGCACTATAGATACAAGGATAGCTCTATAAATACAAATTTAATTAGCACTATAAAATATTTGAAAGTTTAAATATACATATATAGACATATTATTCTAAACTATAAATTAAAATTTTTATTTTTTTTGCATTTTATGTGCACATAATGGCTCAAAATAAAACATCTTCTTTCAATAACATGCAATTCTTTTTTCTCTGCGAGGAGTTACAAAACTTAAAACTTCCGGATGAGAGGATACATGCTAGAATACGTCGTGACCTGCCATGTCTTAAATATAATACAACTGAAAACGAAAAGAAGTGCACGCCTGGGACAATGTACATTATCAGGTAGAATAAAAATGTTAAAAATACACCCTGCCCTATTTTTATATGAAAATTCCTGGCGATTCGAGCAATTCACAAAGTATTCTAAAAGTTTTGAGGTTAATCATGACATCGGGACCTGGAATGAAATTTTCTTAATCCGTCCCATGACTACAGACTAGTGTTTGTAACGTGGGGAATGTAAAATAAAACAAATCGTGATAAAATTCTGAAATTATTTTTATTTTTACAATATAAATTAACATTTAACAATAAGTTATAACAGTAGTATTTAAGTGAATATAAGAAATAATTGCGAATGGTTCAAAGATAAGACTTTACTGTAAAAACATTAAAACGTCTGATTAACACTGCTTTGAGTAATTTTATAATAGGTATACTTGGATAGCCGCATTATTTTTGCATGTACAGACAGATCTAATCCCAATAATTACAAGCTTAATTTTGTTGATTTCAGATGTCAGTTATGCATTTGCCCTTACATGGGAAATATAGTATACTTCTGCCGTCCGCTTAGCAAAAATTTTTACTGTGAACAACCCTACCCGTATGTTAACTACGAACCAATGGGCCGTCGCGATAAATCTACTCAAGGTAACATTACGTGGAAGGCAAATATTTCAGTGTGTTTGTGTTATGTCGAATGTATATGTTGTAACTTTAATTTAAAATGTCTTTTTAGTTGCAGACATAATTGCGAATGATGAAATGTTAGAAGCATTGCCAATACATAATCATACTAAGTTTGCGTGTAAAAAAATAGGCCGTATAATGGACAATTGCTTTGTTTGCGAATGCGACGAAAATAATATTCTAATTGAGGAGCATTGTTTCAAAAAACAAGACGAAACCTGTGCAGACGCCAGACCATCGTTTTTGACCGATAAAAATGTGATCGTAAACTGAACGGTTTTTAATGTAAAAATTTTATAATTTTTATTAAGTGAAGTTGTTACCATATTAAAATTTAGTAATATTCTTTGTAAATTAACAATTATCGTCCAAAGGCAGTGATTCCACATCAGACGGACCCTGCAAAAGCGTCCTACCGCTAGGTTTACATAAGAGTTTGTTTTCGATAGCGTAAATCACTTATGGTTGGGATGTAATGTGGAGAAGTGATTATGTAGAAAAAAAATAAGTGAAACAGCGAAGAAATAAACCAAAGAGTTTGATTTTGTTATTTTAAGGGATATTAGCCTCCGTGGCCTAGTGGTGTAGGCCCGCGCTTTACAAAACGGAGGTCGTGGGTTCGAATCTTGCGGAGGGCAATGGCTTTGTGTTGTTGTTTCTTAGTTGGATTAGGACATTACGGGCTGATGAATGTTTCATGTGTCGGATGGGCACGTAAAAAGTCGGTCCCGGCTTCTTGTCGACGCCATCTAGCGGTAGCTTGGAGAAGTCGTTATTAAGAGGTCGGTTTAATATCACCGCCTCTGCGTCTTATCTCTCCGGTCGTGTCGGTTATCCGTCCCATCGGGCTATGAGGGTAAAGGAAAAGTAAGTGCACCTGTGTCTGCGCAAACACTTGTGCACTATAATATATCCTGCACACTTGGCTGGCCTCTTGTAGATCGGCCGCCGAGGCCGAACTCGATCGGGAGACATCATTATCATTAGCCACCACGTCACCGCAAAAGACAATTTGGCAACCAATGCTTTTAGTAGTATTACTTCAAAAAAATAACTCCTAGTTATTTATTCTAAAATTGTGATTAGTTATTTGTGCCACCGACTGCTGGTACATTAACGTGACGGTGAATGTAGTAGGTCAGTGTTGAGTCCAGAAAAAGGTAAGTCACTTAACCATATAAATGATTAGTTACAAAGCATATAGAAATTACGTGTCTGACCTTCGATAAGAAATTTCATCCCAGCACCTACACAATGATATTGTTTAATGTTAAAAAATCTCTCTGACTTCCACCTATCGTTGTTATGTTTTAAGTATATTAATTATACGTTTTCACAGCCTTTCAAGAGATCCAGTAGAGAGAAGAGCATTTTAAATTGTAAATATCTTTGAATTAATCCGGATAAAAACTTACTAATTTTATTTATATAAAATTACATTTTGTAGTTAGAATGATTAAATGGTTGAACACACAAACCATACTTGATTTTAGGTCTAATATTAAAATGTCAGAACTTAGGGTTAATATTAAAGTGTCGAAACGTAACATACCACTTACAAAATTAAACAATCTTAGACATCTAAACTTTAACTAAACTATATGTACGCAAGTTTAATTTCTGATAAATGAGGACATCCATAACACAGTTTAATAACAAATTCGGTTGTATCGTTGTGTAGCTTCATGTTGAAAATAAGTTAGCCTTTAAACTTTGAACGCGCGAGAAGTAAAATTGTATTCATCGCACGAACACCCATTATTCTCTGACAATGATTGCCAATTCTTTACGTTGCTCCTGAAATGTGGTCAGGTCACAAAGAGTGAGTGTGAAAAATGCGCCTTATTTTATATGGACAAGATTCATATTCATTTGAATTAATGGAATTATTATGCTTTTCTGTAGGGGAGGTTACAACAATGTCATGTGAAAATTACAGTATTTTGTGTATAAGTGAAATTTTATTGGACGCTTCTACACTTTTGGATCTACTTAATAGTCTAAAGACGCCAACGTCTTCAACGATCAAAGGTTGAAGACCTGTATTGTTTGGCGCAGGTTACAGAAAGATTCACAGAGTTGTCAGCCAACCACCAGCAAAGGAAAGGCAGAAGAAGAAGGAAGAATAGTCAAAAAGTCTAAACTTGATGTAAGAATACTTAAAGACTAATTGCTTTAGTTTATGACATGACTCATATGACTCGTATGTGGGACAGCTATTATTGTATAGTTATTTTAAAAGAGGCATATTGTAAGGGTATTTTAAAAGAGCAGCTGTTGAGTTTCTCGCCGGCTCTTCTCAGCAGAACTGCATTCCAAACCGGTGGCAGCTTTCTTACGAACTGAGATGTAAAAATGACTGTTTATAAATGATGATAATTCATAATATTTTGGTTAGATAAACTATATTGCCTTCAGTAGGTTGTTTTATTTTGATATAGCCTATTGCACCTGGTTGCATTGCGAGGTTGAAATCTAACAGAATTATACTAAAGTATATATGTACATATAGGTTATGTACCTCCTTAAGTCGGCTAAGCAATCGCTAGTACTCGTGTACCAGATATCTAGATAATTAGAGCTAGCGATTAGCAAAAACGTTAAATAAATGGTAAAAATTGTTTTGATAGAAAAATAATAATTTGAAACTTTCTAACTTTTCATGTGCAAACTCGCTTTTTTTTGTGGCACCAGACCAAGACGAAGACGCGAAGAGTTCGCGCAACTTCGTCTAGCGGCCTCTTGGTTAAAAATACAGTTTTGTCAGATATTTCAAGGCAGGGGATCAAGCGTTACTATGTTAACAATGTAATAGTTAATGTGTACAGGGAATTCCCTGATTGAGTGTAGGAAAATTATCCTATATCTGGCTCATGAGCAATGCAAAGTCAAACACTGTCGTTTTTCATTAGGCCTTAAACATTCATGTCTCGTCCTTTTATTGACAAAAAAGTATTTATTATTATTGCTTTGCCAATCGTTACATTGCTTTAAAATTAATCCTTCTTTATTATATCTATAATACATCACAGCCGCGTCATCGAAATATAATTCTGTTTGTAACAATAATATATCTGCACCGAGTAATACACACATGATCGGAATAGTATAATAAAAGATATATACAGTATAATAATGTCCTCCCGAACGATTTCGGGCACGGCGGCCGATCTACAAGAGATCAGCCAAGTGCGCAGGATATATTATAGTGCACAAGCGTTTACGCAGACATAGGTGCACTCACTCTTCCTTTTACTCTCATAGCCCGATGGGACGGATAACCGACATGACCGGAGAGAGATAAGGCGCAGAGGTGGTGACATTAAGCCGACCTCTTAATAACGACTTCTCCAAGCCACCGCTAAATGGCATCGACAAGAAGCTGGGACCAACGTTTTACATGCCCATCCATGCCAATCCAATAGTTTCTTTGTTGGATTGAATTCCGCGGGATTCGAACCCACGACCTCCGTTTTGTAAAGCGCGGACCTATACCACTAGGCCATGGAGGCAGTTGAATGGAGGGTAATGAAGCATAACCAGTATATAAAGGTCCAAATACTGCCTACAGGACATCCGTGTTAAAAGTCCATTTACTAATATACCGGCTGAGATGAACTTTTAAGGCTTTTTAACCCAACCTCTCCCAAATCCGCTGTCCCGCTATTGTAACCGTAGGGACACACGTACAAGGCTAAGATTCCAAGGGCTTAAAATTTCACCTTAATAGCGGAAATGTGTATGTTTGGGCTTATCGGCCATAGACCGTCTAAGTTCCCTGTAACCACCGTATTAATAAGTAGCATTGGGCGCTCTAGACGAGTTTGCAAAAAATATATATAAGATCGTTATTTAATGCAAGTTCTTTTCTAGGCTGGGTCAATTTACTGATCAGATAGTTACGAGACCAGTTCTAATCTTCTCATTAGATTCGGTCTCATAATTATATGTCAAAGTCAAAAAAAGTCAACGAACTTAAAACGAAATTAAAAAAGTACTAAAATAAATATCTCTTAAAGTCATGGGAAAGCTCATCATACATAACCCATTGTGACTTACGTTTCATGGCCATCACTTAACGTATGTGAATGTATCTGTATCATATCTTACATAACGAATCCTTCCACCACACTATATAGTCCTAAGAAGTATTTAATGGTCCGGGGTCGAGCGGGGCCGGCTTTTAAATTCTAATCTAAGCCTATTAAACATCAAGAAACCCTCTCGGATTCCCTTTGAATGCATTTCCAAGTAACCCGGCCGATATAATTGTAAAAAATAAAACCCCTCGCGGACAACAAACACGCTCTACCTAAGCGTAATTTGCATACGGCTTGGTGATAAATCGTAAGTCGTTCGTCATTGCTAAGTCATAATAAGCTTAGTGTGAACGTTATTAAGTCGATATTGGCGTGTGGTGTTAGTGAGTTGGGGCGTTTCGGTGCTGGTCGTGGGTTTTATAGCGTTGGCGGCAGGCGGTAATTGGAAGCGGGATGCGCAGGCGCAGTAAAGCAGTAATTGACCAGAAAATAACGAGTCTTCGGGCCCAAAGGTTGGCACACATGCCCCCTATCCATCTATATATCCACAGCTGCCGTTCAAGAGTTTTATTGTTATGGAATATTTAGTTTTTTAATTACCAACCGACTACGGTCGTAATTCTTCACTAAGCTTTCGTTAGCCGTTAATGTACACTACTAATAATGTTAACGCGTTCGAGTCGAACGTTTACGACCTATGTACTTAACGCGATTTTCGATTATAATCATAATAACAAATTAACTTTGGGATTAGTTGACGTTATCGCGAAAATTATTCGATGTGTCACATCATTAATTGACGTATCATTAAGTAACGCTTAATGGGTAAAACATAATGTTAACTCTAACTGAGAATGTACTGAATTGTGATTTAGGTATAAATAACGACGAAAAATCGTTATCTTTCTTTCAGGTTATCGTTATTAACGTAATAAATACGATGAATGATGATTCTTAAATTTTCACAGAAGACGGAGCCACGGATCGACATTATTTTTCGCATGGCTATAATTAGCCTGTTAGGATCATTCCTATCGTATTCGAAAAACTATAAAATGTTTTTTCTTTCATACTTAAGCTAAAGTAGACAAGATGTTTTTAAATAATTTCTGCGTCTATGCCAAATATGCATGTTGATTGACCGAAGCTGTACGTGAAATTTCCAAATCAAGCAGAGTTTCAAAACGAAGATGAAAAACCAGGCCTTGAAAATTTACTTACAGACTATCGTTACACTTAAATAACATTCGTATTTCATATTTGTATTGCTTTAACACATTCACTGCTGAAACACAACCGTTGTGTGAAGGAAATCCGAACCGAGCATGCGGCTTAACACATATGTGTGTTCGAAATAAATCGCGTCTCGCAGTAAACACACCGGTGTGTTTTCCTGCCGGGTTACCCGTGCGGGCAACACGTATAAAAAATAGTATTAAACATGTTGAAAGTCGCATTGCTGTATTGAACGATTTTTTGGGTCAGCAGTGAATGTGTTAACTATGATATTAAAAATTAACGTTAGACAAAGCATGTCTATGAGGAAAACATCGCAAGTACAAACTAATTAAGTGTAAGTACACACTGATCAACCGCCCAGGGTATGTTGCAGGCATTTGATTTTACTTAAGTGTCTACGCACGAATATGTAATATAATATGGATGCACAGCTATATGAGAATAAATACGTTTTGTTTATCTTAAATACACCACAATATTAATGACAAATGTGTTTATGCTAACGCTTATGAGTTGAGCTACCGAGTTTGCCGAATTAACACACCGTGCCTGATATTTTCTGACGTCAAAAATTAAGTATGTTTTTCAGATATCAATGTTATATCTAAAGTGAAAAGTGAGGCTGTTACTATTGCCAGTTAATTAACCGTCATGGTACTATGCAGTCCAAAAGCCCGGCTTGCCCTACTAAGGAATAAAATTTATAAATCTTAATTAGGATATATTTCCCAAATAATTTATTTTTAAATTTGTGCGTTGCGGGAATAGAATAAAGGAATAGATTTAATATGTAGTTTTAATATGTAGTATTGTTTCCAGTTTGCTGGCAGTTTTGGCGGCGTTATTACTGGGTATATAATATATTTAATCACTAGGTGACAAGCGAAGCTTTCTACTAAACAGGTGTGTGTCTCGTTGTTATGGTCTATGTCATCACGGCTTTCTCGACTTGACACTATGCAATAATAATAAAGAAATGTATTTTTTTTTCTTAGTTTCCCAACTTATGTCGGAAGACTGAGAAACAAGGCTAGGTTTTTACATTAACGACGCAGACACGAACGATGTATATCTTATCTCTTATCTGGACTGACGTTGATGCTTTTAGCCTATGCGGCTCTGTAAAGCTTCATTGGATCGCCTAATCCGTGGAAATGCTAGTTTCCACGAATTGGATAGACCCCACGTCCTGCGGGGTCACGCATGAGGAC
>DWHO01003551.1:0-11907 GCA_018247575.1 Eurytides lysithous rurik | reverse complement strand
GGCCACAAATGTTATCAGGATATTGGCGCGGGCCACATTTCGTCTGTGGTGTGTGGTCACTATTTTATTTGCATTTTAACCATATTTATTGTTACTCTCACTTTAATATAGTAGATACAAAATTATACATTTATATAGCAGTTCTGCTTAGACCGTGATCGCTTGAACTGAACTTGAATTCCGCGGAGACCAAACAACGAAATAAAAACTTATTTAGGTATAAGTTTTTTTATTACTGTGGGCCGCACCGTACTGGTTTACGGGCCGCTGGTTGCCGACCCCTGGTCAAGAGTGTCGCTCATAATCCAGTGCATGAATTACTCGTGTTGTTACTTAATTTAAAATAATAGGGTTAGATCTTTTAAGATGTCACAGGTGTTCATTTTCAATATTGCCTTTTTCATTGACTTTTTCATGACTTCCTCTAAAGTACATACATACTTTAGGCGAAGTCAAAAGATATAATTTTGCGAGATTGTTTATAAAAATAGTGCTGCAAACTTTACCATTGTTAATGTTTATGTAACGGTCCCATGTTTTTTTTTTTTAATTTAACTGTTAAAAAAGCTACCTGTCCGAGATTTCTTCGACACGAGCCATATTATCGTTTTCACATATTGCGACCGACGGAAAGTGGGTATCCCAATCCTTGTAAGCTGTCTCCACTACAAACGATATGGGGTTATTTTGGAATGCATAGTACTGGGCAGCAATTAATTCGGAAGATGCATACCAACACATAGCAACAAATATTAACCAGAATAACCTAGAAATAAAATATAATGTTTGATGAAATACCGTATATCGTTTTATAATAAATGATATATAATGAGTAAATATCCGCTTTTTAATTCAGTAAATATATTACTAAAATATAATTGTAATCGTGACTGATCGCATGATCTTATATTGGGTTACAATAGTTAGTTAAGAGAAATCTAAGTGATAATAAATATATACTTTATTACTTTATTTTTTTAATATATTAGCTATTAATAAATTTAAAATATCTTTCTGTGATTTCATGATCGTTATTTTTTTACTACATGTGACAATTTATACGTCACCGAAACCTAAACATAGGTTTTCAAAATATTAGTCTGCCGGTCAGTTTGTTTGTCAAAGGGCATTTTAAACGGACGATGGATTTCTCGAAAAGTTTCACTTACGAATAAATATGTTCTCTTCCACTTTATACTTGTAGTGTTTTAACAAATCATTTAACAGTTTAAATCATTTATAGAAAGGTAGGTATCAAATAAATAAGGTGAAAAGTAATTCATTTTTGCGAGGGTGCAAAGTCACAGAACTAAAATTGGTATCCCTGATGGCGTACACTGCTAATTACTTATCGATGTTGGCTTAGCGGCAACTTGTATATCTAAGAGATTATTGATGAAAAAATATTTAATAAACACTAATCTGAGTTTAGCCGCGGTGAGCAAAGTACGAAATGAAACCATGACGTACCTTTCCGTCCAGTGTCGATTACGGTCGCCTATGAATCTAAAACCGTGTATAGAAGTAGTTTCCGGTAAACTTTTTATGCCATTCCACCAAACTTGCATGCAGTCCTTATAAGATTCGTTTGTCATTTTGACTGTACTAAGCGCTGCGTTTTCAAATATGAGAATGAAATAAAACATATTTTTTTTGCTTTATTTTCAATAATCATAGCTAGTTCACAAATCATTGTATTGTTACGTATGAATTAATAATAAGATATTGGAAAATATTTGTTGATTTTTGTTTAATGGTCATTGTCTACGTGAGAAAAAAACATATGTCGTAATTGCTTGTGGAAGGCTATTACGTTTTGGATTGTATCGTACATGGAAAATAAAATTGAGTTACGCAGAACACTATGTTATATCTATATATATGAACGTATTGTCATTCATGTGTTCAAAAACGCTACGTTCTAAATGGTATTCTTATTCATTATAACCTAAAGTTTTATATGAAAACCCTTTCGACTTTTTTATGCATATGCTAATATGAATTATGAAGTATCCAAAAAAGGTTTAATATAGAAAAATGATACCAACAGGTCGTAAACAAAAACGTGTTTATGATATATTAAATATATAGAAAGATTATATTTTTCTTTATCTATGTAATCAAAATTTTGAATTAATTCTTGCTCGGGATATCTTTAAACTAATTCTAATTTATTTCATTACATAAATCTAATTATAGTAATCCAATAACTTCGTACTTTACTTGATTGATCGAATTAACACACGTTTTTATTTCGGCTTTGTAACGCATAACTCTTGTTATAATTATATAGCGTTTTATTATTGTATCCCTGTACCCCTGTAGTTGCGTCGTGGGTCCATCGTTTTGGACCGGCCAACTCATTCCAGTAAAGCGACTGGTATCTACTTATGGGCTGGAAGTCCGGCGAGACTAGCACACTGGTATCGATGACGCGCTTATTCTTCTTTCTTCTCTGCTCTATCTCCCGCCAAAGTTTCACGGTGAAAAAGTACACGAACTCCAACGCTGATACAAAACTAAAGCCCGTAACAAAGCCGCAGGTGGATCCGATGTTACCTTAAGAAAAAGATAGTTATCCATGCAATGCAAATGCAATGTTTGTCTGCCTTTCTTATACTATCCTTTATTTTGACCCCAAAAAATATATAAAAACAATATTTAATTTTATTCTTTCGTACACTAAGTTTCGATTTGTATGCAACAACAAATACTACTAGGGATTTAGATATGGTTAGGTCTCAACCTACAAGTTAATGTTGTTTCGAAAACTTTCTTGACTCGGACCGGGTTGTTTTTTTCGTTGCCTTAGTATTTATCATGTCTACAAAGTCAACAAAATTTAAAATATTGTTGAATGTACAAATGTAATTGTTAGTGTTAAAAGCGGATTTCGTGATCTTTTAAATTATGACTTTTTTTGTAAACTGTGTAATTTTGCATAATTTTGATACTTTTTGCGGTAGTAAGGAGAAATTTTCTTATAAATCAAATGTTATAAATTACCCGTAAGCAGAACAAATACTCGATGCTATGTTTATCGAAGCAATAAGTTTTCAAGTGTTTTTGGTAGAAAATACTACTTTGCAGAGTCCAGACCACTGCATTGTCAGTTATTCCACTACGAAACAGTAATGTGTGAGCACTATTGTGTGTTTGAGATATAAGATCTAAAACTTTGGGTAACAAGCCAAGCAGTTTCTTTGCCAGGCTTACCATAAGACACACTACTTGTGTACTTGTCATTTTTTGTCGTAAAAACGGAACATCGAAAATACCTTAGCGACAGAGCTAACCGTTACATCAAATTAGCTTTGTAAAAAGCACTTTTTCGGCCTGAACGCTATTACGTTTAATACCAATCACACGGTTAATGCACTTAGTTTGTTTTAATTATACAGGCACTGACTATTGATTTTCGTGAGTTAAAACAGTCTGTTATTATTCATAACTACGCAAGCGTCTCAAGTTATTCAATACGTACTGATCAAGTCGAACCATTTCATAATAACATTTTGCCCGTAACAATCCGCAACCTCCCTCCCGTATTTCACGTGAACAATAGAAGTTCCAGTGAAATTTGCGCCTTGTCTGCAACAAGTACAGTCTAACTTACAGTTTGAAACAATAATACTATTGTACATTTCCAGTCTATTCATCGAAGTTGACAAACTCCAACTCACAGCATGGCTCTGTCGATCGCTTTGTTGTCGAAATGTACACCAAGTCTGTATTATTTATCAATTTAATTTTATTCATCAATATGAGACAGTTATTAGTCGACATTGATCAAATTTATTTTCAATGTATCTTATCTTCTATTGATTATTGTTGTAGTATCGAAATGTTACTTTACGATTTTTGCTAATTGTTGCTTTTTAAACGAATTCAAAAAGAAGGAGGTTCTCAATTCGACTGTATTTTTTTTAATTTGTTTTACCTCATAACTTTTACGATTTTGACGATTCTTATTCTATTTGAAAGCTGGTGCTGGTCGTGTTGTTTCATATAAATTTAGCGCGATTTAACGAGTCGTTTTTGAGTTCTCCCTTATTATGCGTATTTTTGTTGGTAAGGTCTCAGAAATTTCATTCTGATTACACTTAGTACTGCGAACATGTGCTCAAAACTAAGTAGGATTTATATAAAGTCGGTTAATAAATTTTATATAAAGTTGAAATTATTATGTAATTTAAATACTATGAATATTTACCGAATTATTCAATCTCGGTCTTACGTTACAGAAAAATATTAAAATGATCTGTAGAAATCCACTTCCGTGATGACTACAACACGTCCTGCCGTTTTCAGTATCAATAAATAACAAAAATATAAGACTCCATTTATACTTTCATAAATAATAATGAATGATAAATGATAAATGTAATGTATCCGTACATATAAAAAATCATTATATTTATATTTTTAAATGACCATACCCCATTTAATAAATCCGTATTCGTAGCTACCGGTTGCCTAGTGCTTTGTTTTTGTTTTGAAAGCGAAACATATTGCGTCAAATTCTGATTATTTAAACTATTACTCGATAGACGTCAAAATTTACCTTATTGGACTACATTATTTACAATGGCTAGTGAATATGATAAACTTGGATTAGTCTCAATAGACTTTGAAGTTTTTGGGAAAGTTCAAGGCGTCTTTTTCAGAAAGCATACTCAGAAAAAAGCCAACGAGTTGGGCCTCAAAGGTTGGGTTATGAACACAGCCCAAGGCACTGTCATCGGTCAATTACAAGGCCCTAAAATTAGAACAAGGGAAATGAAGAGCTGGCTCTGTGAAGTGGGAAGTCCAAAATCGAAAATTGAAAAAGTAGCTTTCAAGAATGAAGCACCCATAGCGAACTACGCGTTCAAGAATTTCGAAATACGACGGTAACTTTATGCGTGTGTTTTGAGCATTTTTTGTAATTTTTGCTATTTATTTATTTATTACATGATTCTATATGTCTTGATTATATTTTTATTTATTACATGATTCTATATGTCTTGCATAAACTTTTTTTTTCGAGCTAAGCACGAGTATAAAAGGCAGAGAAAGTGAGAGATTCCTAAGAAAGTTTCGCTATCACATTTATTTCATCACTTAGAGTGTTCATCTGTCTATGATCATCTTATCTTACTTAGAGTGTTCATAGTCTATGATCATTATTTCATCACAAAGTCGGGTCCTAGACACATTTATACTTTTTAGGACATTGAACTTGTTGCACCTCTTTCTTACCTTTCACATCAAAATACCGAATTATCGTTCTCTGGTGATGAGAGTTTGCTCTAAACTTTAATAAATTACCACTAACGTTGTATATTGCCTGCTTAAGTTGGTATTAAGTTAAGTTGGTATTAGATTCGGTCATGATCAAATACAATACAATATATTGTATTGACGCGCATGCGCAACATGATCGAAACATTGCTAAAACTGATAACAATATAATTTATGTTATTGAATACCATGTATCGATTATTTTGCCCCGAAAATTTTTGCTGCTCTACTAACATACTACTGTGATCAAAAAGTAAGGTGAAATTGTCATTTTAAAGGTTGGTAGGACTGTCTATAACATTTGACAGACGTCTGTTTTTCAAAAGGTTTAATTATCTCTGAGTTACACGTGTTTTTGTAAACAACCAAAACTGAATTTTTCGATTTTTATAATGGATGATTTTAAAATTTTGTTTACAAAA
This sequence comes from Eurytides lysithous rurik, assembly GCA_018247575.1. NCBI lineage: Eukaryota > Metazoa > Arthropoda > Insecta > Lepidoptera > Papilionidae > Eurytides > Eurytides lysithous. The sequence continues at coordinate 6,202 of DWHO01003551.1, read as the reverse complement.
CGAATATCCGTTGAAAATGTTGCGTAAGGCCTTTGATGATCAAACTATGGTACAAAAAAAAGTTAGTTAAGTTAAAGGAAGTTCAAAGCGGGCCGAAAACGCGTTAAAGACGAACCGCGCTCTAGACGATCATCAACGACTACAGACGAGAGCCACGTCCAATAAATTCAATATTTGGTGCTTGAAAATCATCGATTGACAATTAAAGGCCTCGCTGATAGTGTTGGAATATCATTTGGCTCAGTCTAAACCACTTTGAAGGATGTTTCGTGTCTCAAACGCGTCAAGTCTCGATTGGTGCCAAAATCGCTCAATCTTTTGGAAACAAAGCGTCGCGTTGATGTGTAAGAAACTTTGTTGTCTGATTATCAGGACCACTTGAAATGTATCATTACTGGAGATGAGACTTGGATTTACGCATACGATCCTGAAACCACCGACCAATCCAGCGAATATCGTGCATAAGGTGAAGCAAGTCTGAAAATACCACGGCAAAGTCGATCTAAAAACAAGGTCATGTTGACAGTTTTCTTTGATTATCGTTGTATGGTGTACGTAAGATACGTTACTGTGATGTACGATGCTATTCGTCTGAAACTGTTCTACTATTCGTTTATGAGCGAACAACTCTTGGTTCCTTTATCACGATAATGCACCATCGTACTGCATTGGTTCTTCGCTTTTTTTTCCAAAAACTCATAGCGTTTCGCAACCACCGCATTAGCATGATTTGGCCCCGTGCAACTTCTGGCTATTCAGCAAACTCAAAAGGCCAATGCGGAGACGCCGTTTTGACACGGTTGAGGAGATAAAAACCGAATCGAAGAAGTTTTTGAAGGCTATACCGGAAAAAGACTATTCCGACTGTTTCAAGGACTGGAAAAAGCGTTGGTAAAAATGCGTTTTAATTTGATCACAGTAGTATGTCAAATGTAAATAATTAAAAATATAATTATACTGTAACAGATATTAAAATATCTAATTATTACACTATATACAGAATTTTATGGTGGTAGAGTCACGCAGCAGCACCCGTTGCTACTGAACGAGCCGACTTCAACCGGATAAGTAACACAACTTCAGATAATCCACGTGAAGTGGAAGTGTTTGTGCTTCCGAGTTTCGTTCGGTGAGTGAGGTGGCTGTTGGTCCACCACTTCTCCATTCACTTCCTCGCTCCTTCTCCCTTCCCCTCCCAACTATCCCAAAAAAATACCACCTTAAAGGTCAGCAACGCATTCATAAATGATATTGCGATTATGCACTAGCAGCAGTTATCACTTTTCATCAGGTGACCCGCTTGCTGGTTTGACGCCTACTCTATTAAAAAATAAAAAATTGAAACATGATATATGGATATTAAAAGAAAAAACTTTAATGTGCACACAATCTACACACACCAACCTACAGTTTTCATATATAAGACTTCTTTACAGCTTCGTTCTGAAATAGATTTAATTTTACTAAGAAGAATAAAAAATTACTTACAGCCAGTCGACCCTGTCAGTGTCGGTGTTCAGATACTCCGGATAGATTTTTACGTTATTAAATTCGTAATTATAAGCGGTTTTCGAGCAACTCGGGTAACACATCGGACAGTGGATCCCTCCATCGACCATGTTTATTTTCACTTCATATGGTATGGGGTCCACGTTTGGCTGAACGGCGATGGACTGCGCTGAAAGTTTAAGGCAAAGCAGAAGTTATTGTTGTAAATTTTACAGTCATCTATACTGGCACGTATTTAAGTGAAATATAGACATAATCTATGGTTGTATTTTGTTCGATAAAATATAAAAAAATATCAATAAAAGTGCCCGTTCCGATGGAAATGTATTAAATTACCATTGGAGAATTACACGCAGAAAAGATAAATATAATTATATTATAAAAGAGATAACACCAGATTTTTATTGCAGTCTTACCTACTCATATACGTTTATATACACATATGTATGTATGTGCGTAGATACATTCTTTACATGGTAGTCGTAGGTGGTGACAGGTTACATACGTAACGTAGGACGGGCTATTTTTAATAACATTTCAATCAGTATGATTTGTATCCTTGAGTAAACCGAATAAATTAGAACACTAGACCGATCGCATTTAAATATAACACAGAGAAAATATTAAACAAAATAATTGTAAAAGAAAAATCTAGAGATCTAACCGCTGTATACTCTGAGACATGGCACATCTCTCATATCGCAGGTCCTAATATTCTCCATCTTGGGCATGTTGAACGGTGTACAATTGCAGTGTTCCAACAAGAAGGACATGCGACACTTCAGCATGCAATCGCTGTGTGTGTAAAAGGGGAGGTAGGTTGACTCGTCGTAGAAAAGGCATTGTCTTAACTTGACCGGCACATGCTGAATATCACGGGACGCTTCTGTAAAACTCGCTGTGACCGTTACTGTCATCTGAAGCAGAGTTAATTGACATAGTTTAGAAATAAAACGTTGTAAATGTCATAATAGGATTTCTAATTATTATTTGCAAAGGTGGAACCAATGGAAAGTTGCATCAGTTGCAAGAATATTACAGCTCTGGGAATCCTAAGATCCTGTAGCCCCATGTGAAGGAAAACGTGTGAGTTTTACTTGAACAATTATTGCTAATAGCTTTATTTCACTAAATCACCGAACTTCTTAGTGCGTATATTTACAACTGTTAGGACTTCTTTGCCAAGTCCGCCAGTAGGATAACAAACATTGCCCTAAAAACACCGGCAATTTTTTTTCACCACAACGCCATTTGTAGATGCTGCTAACTCGCATTATCTGGCGTATACTTAAGTATAGTAATACCTTATTCATAAGGAACATTTTGAAAATCGAAATGTTTTAAATTAAACCAGTAAGAAATAATCGGTCAAGTCAACAGTACCTGGACATTAGGAGAAATTATTTGCATAGAGAAACTTCCACTTGGTGCATCGGGAAAATCGTATGCGTCAGAAAACTGTAGCTAAAATCACACAATAAGGTGTTCACATCAAAAATATACTTTTTTTAAATTAAATAATAATTTCATTTACGAATATAGTACGTTATATATTACGTTATCGTATACATACTTGTGCCCCTTGTAATGGTAGGTTGTAAAAAAAATCATCGCTTTTGTCTAGACGCATCAAAACTTTCAATCCTTGATCAAAATCAAAATCTGACTTATTTCCATACTTATACATATCAATGCCGCGACTCGATTCCGTCGAGCTGAAATCACTCAAAAAATTACTAGAATTTTATTTTGATATGAATGGTCAGGCCTATGGCGAACAATCGCTATTAACTTTAATCTATAATTATAAATTTAATATTAATATCGCAGTTTATACATTATATAAAGTTAAAACGTGTATATAGTACAAATACGATTTTCAAATAAATTTGTATAAAAAGTATATACAAATAAATATGTTTGGTTACATTTTACGGTTGAGGTATTTTTTAATTTAAGTTTTATCATTTCGTTGTTTATATTTTAACTGTTGTGAAAACATATGCATATTTAAGTCTATATTAGTGGATAATCAACTATACGAGAGCCTTACTCTGTAAACATGCCGTCCGAACCCCGTAAATAATTGAAAGTGCAGCAGTACCCATTCATGGTGAGTCGAAAATCGAAGAGATCTGAACAATTCTTCGGCTGTTCATTCCAGACACACCTTATCAAGAGACCCTCGCATCGAGGTGTGAGCTATAAATGACGCATTGTTTATAACAAAATATAAAGTATGCTAATTTAAAATTGTATTGTAATGATGATAACTTATGTTAACGTGAATTAACGTGAATTTGAAATTAAAAAATAATACACAATGCAACAGGCATTGTGTATTTTTTTTTTGTTTTTTCTAGCAATGTGTAGGAAGTACAGAAGTCTATCCCGTAATCGAATATGTAAATTATTCGAAACGCCTGGAACTTCAATTTGAAATAAAACGTTTTTAAATGTGTAAAATAGTTTCGATTTATCAAACTTGCTGTATTTTCCGGGTTTGACTAAGGACTAAAACCAATTATTTTCCCATATTTTGATAAAATTGTTTCAACAAGTCCTACATCATTCTTGACGTTTTAAGTGCAGTGTGAACGCAATTCGGTTTGTGTAGCAAAATCGCAAATCTAAAAACGAACGCATCAACAAAAAGTTGCAATTTTGTGCCAGGGAAAATGGACAACCCCTTTCTTTGCCTCTTTAGCGGAGTTGAGAAGTATCATCGAATTGCTGGCTATTTTGACGCCAAGCATTAATGTGGTCGATAAGCACTAACTACTGACCGTAGAGATATACCAACTTATATATGTTGTTGCAGCTCAATACTATGCCGTTTTCATTAAACATATTGCTTACAAACAGTTAAATATGTTTTCTCAAAATTACTTTTTGATGCAATCCGCCAATCCGTCGGCAGGACAACGGCTGGCAATAGTTTTTTGAATTATCATAAAAAAATGTGTTCCGCACAAATCGATATATTGACGTTAGAAAGTGTTTTTGTTAGGATATTCCAGTTAATTTTGTTAAGTGAGGTTTAAAGTGTTTTTGTTTTTTTTTTTATTTTATCATAAAGAAAGATAATACATAAACGAGCAAAATATGTTGGATTTTTCGAGATACGAGATCTCGAAATCAATCTCAATCTGTTTAGTGCAAAGTAACAAGACGCTTTTGTACAGCCCGGCTGGAGCGGTATTGCGATACTGCATTACCAGTTTTCATCAGCTATCAAGTTATAGAGTGTAAATAGTATGTCTGTTTTATATCATCTCAAAGCTCTGGGGTAGAAGTGCAGGTCAATTCCTAGCGGTTTTGAACTGGTGTAATTTAAAATACCATAACGCGCGTGACTTACTCATCCCGTTACCTAATCTCCCTAAAAAACATAAGGTTGCAATAGTAACATATTCACACCACAATAAGTTTTACTTTTTAATATTTACTAAAACAGTATTTTTTTTTATTTACTAATACACACTTATTACCCTGAATGGTACAGTACCGTATCGTCTAAAATTAAAAAAAAAAAACTGTTACGATTAAGCGTAACGCAAAGTATTTGTAAATTGGATTACGTCTCACGGTCCGTATCGATATGGTATGAGGAACACTCCTTGCAACATTATATAATATAAAGTTCACAGCAATATGACTTACTTTATACCGATCAAACTTGTAACACAGTTTCACATGTTTCTTATAAGTCGAGATTTCTCTAACATTTTAACTTTACGACAGGCAAAATAATTATCAATTGTCTTGAAAGCACTATTAGAATACAATAAAAATTAAAAATATTGCCTGTCAATAATAAATACATTTTTAAAACAAAGAATTTAAAAGATATTAACAGTACTTTAAAATTCCTTTCTCGTTCAGACACAAACAAGAAATGTGTAATTAAATGGTCGTTGCATAATTTGCTGAACATAAAGAAACTACTGAACTCGGAACTAAAGAACTAACCCACTCTTAAATATTATCAATATAGGGAACAAAAATTTACAAGCAACAATATGTTTTTTACATGGTCATGACCATTTGAAAATGACCATGTTTACTTAGTCCTATCAATACACATTTAGCCTTGTGTGAGGTGCAATGCACATAATACCAGGACAATATACGTGCAAAGGCAATTATGTAATAATTGCCACAGCCAGTGAACGGAGACCTTTCAAGAGATATGTACGTACGCTGCGCATAAGTTCATTGACATCGTAGACGCCTAGTATTCGATGCAATTCCATGGGCTTGATAATTTCGTCGTCCATCAGATCACTTTTGTATAATAGACCTAAGCCAGCAAGCATAGACAGCATTCCTTCCTCGTCATACATGCTGTTTCTTTCCTCTTTTAGCCTAGTAATGTGAATTGAACACATAAGTAAGAGCTTCCAGAAGAAAGATGGTTAAAGTAGAGAAATGATAATCGGTCAGCGTCCAGGATCCAGTTCTTTATAAGTATATATGCTTGAAATATCTGGGGCAAGTAGAATAAGAATATTAATATTTATTAAACATTTAATGTACTCAATAGTAGATTAAATGTTTCTAAAAACAACAAACAGCTAAAATTTATTATATATTAAAAAATAAGATTAGTAAAAAATTTGTCTGAAAATCTAGCAACACTCATTAATTTTTGATTTGTGAAACTTCACGAAGACTTTTATAGTAAAATAAT
>DWHO01003550.1:0-11907 GCA_018247575.1 Eurytides lysithous rurik | reverse complement strand
TCATCGATTGTTGTTTGGTTTCGGGATCAAAGTGGTGGATCCAGGTCTCGTCCATGGTCACAAAACGCGACAAAAAATTTACCTTATCGGCCTGGAACTTTTGAAGATTCACCCTCGAAATGTCGACTCGGCACCCAACACGCAGAGACCTTTTTCATATGCAATTCGTTGACAATGATTTTTGAATGCTGCCATATGAGACCCCGTGACTTCAGCTACGTGCCTTACGGTCACCCTTCGATCGTTGGCCAACACGATATCTTTCACTTTTTTTACGTATTCTCAAGTAAGGGACGTGGATGGGCGTCCCTCGCGATGTTCATCTTCAGTGGAGGTTCTGCCCAACTTAAATTCCTTTGGCCAATGTGCGACTGTGGAATATGGAGGAGCAGACTCCCCCAATGTTTCCTCTAAGTCTTTGTCTTTGGTAGACATTTTTTTCAGGCAGAGGTACTTGATGACAACTTTTATTTCATTTCGAAAGTTCGTATTCAAATGAATCTATCTCCCGGTAATGGTGTCCTATTTATACAATTTTTGAAGTTGAACTAGTGGATATATACGCAAACAAAAAAAAATATTTGGGTTTTTGAGAGTTCTAGAAATACTCGATTATCATAACTTATTGATCGTATGGGGAATGATTACTTTTTAATATAGTATTTGGGACGTAGAAAGACGTAGGATACTTTATATTAAGGAAACCATGAGAAGACCTAGTCAATATAAGCTTAACGTTGAAACTATGTTGTGACCATGAATATTATTTTGCTGTAATAATAATTTGGACCAAATTAATTGATTCGTACCCGAGATGCCTGTCACATAGTACCATAAAACGTAACATCATTTTAATAGAGCAAATGTTGAGTTTTTCGCCGGCTTTTCTTATTAGAATTGCATTACAAGCCGGTGGTAGATTCCTTATGGACTGAAAACACAGACCGATTATACCGATTTGTAGAATTTAAGAGTGACTAAACGAAAGTGCTTGTAATTACCAATTTTAATAAAAGTATTTTTTTATATTGAGTTTGTAATGGTTTTAAAATATTTAAGAGCGGAAACTAACGCAATGTCAAGAACCTTAATGACTTTCCCTTTTCGTCATATTTTAGGACCAGCCGGTCGGCTGCCGCGGCTGGGTGTGTTCCTTCTTCGACGCACGCCACGTCCGTGAGACCTTGACGGTGGCCTTCAGGTCCGGTCCACGGAGAAGGCGGCTCCGAGTGTCGCTGCTTATAGTCGTCGTGTGTGTGATATTTGGACCTTTACATGGTGCGTGTTGATGCACTTTTTTAATAGATAGTGTAAACTATCGCCTGTCCAGAACTACACAGTGACACACAGACACATAGAACCTATTTGGCCCATGGCCTGGAGCTTAGCTAATCACTCAGATATTTAAGATACTATGCTAGATATTTAAGATACTATGCTTGATATTTAAGATATTATGCCTGATATTTAAGATACTATGCTGATATTTAAGATACTTATTGCGCAATAATTAAGCTGCCGACATTGCCTTCAAACCGGAGTAGGTCTTAGTGCTCCGGAACACATTACTTATTGCTTGGCGGTGGAACAACCGACTTAGTGTTACCACCACAGCTAGTCGGACTCAGTACTCTTAAATCAATAATATAGAAATAAATTTGTTTTTAAAAGTAACACATAAAAAGAACCTACAAATTCAACGATTTAATTGTCAGACTGTACGGGATGCACGATAGAGATTCTATTGTAGAGTCGGTAGCTGAGCATTCAGTTCACGTGATGATGAATGATAACCACAGGCATTTAAGTAAAAATTACGTCGCACATGATGTCCGTCACTTTCTACTTAGCTCCTGGATTGGGAGGAATAAAGATTTCTTTATCACAGCTCATACCGTGGAAGCTGTTTACGATGTTTTTCTTACTCTATCATATACAGTTGACAAATTTAAAATTTGAATCAAGTATATCGAGCATTATTTTTTTTTTAACTACGTAGAAGTCAACACGATACCGAAACAGACCATTAGTAAGTAGTGCGTGTACGAGTATTTCTAAGTATCTGATTCAAATCTGTAATAGAACACTTGGACTGGGGGTTAGAAACAGTGACCTTAAAATTTTAAAATGATGATATAGTAACAACCGTCTTATTATCATGTCTCACTGCATATTTACTATACCTATTGGAACTACGAGCGCTAATGATTACCTCCTTTCTTCGTCAGTCATTTATTTTGAAATTATTTTTGATATTTTGAATGAACTGTTTGTTTTTTCTTTGTACGCCAGGTGAAATGAACGTGTTATATCTCTTCATGCGGTATAGATTCAACTGGGACGAAGTGCAATTCAGCATGTTTTGCACGTATAGCATTATCACCAACTTAGTGGGTACGTACGTCTTTTAAAATAAATTATCAGTAGAGACTGAACCTTTGAATTTAAAAAAACTTTTCCATTAGTCTCACAATACATTTGTTGAGTCTGTCATTCATATTTAAAATTAAGGGCTACATGACACAGCAAATATATATTTTCTTAAAAAGTGTGTTATTTCTTTATTAAAATTAGCTTATGGTGCTTTCTTATTTATGTATTAAGTCTTTGTTTATTTGATATACGGTGTAAGAAAGAATCTAGAAGTACTATATACTTATATTTCGCATATATACTTTTGAAATACACAAATTATTATTCATGCTATATATTATATTGCAATTTGGACTACAGAAAATTCGTACATAAAACAGCAATAGAATCTCATAGAGTTATTAAGTCGTAACCCAATGTCATACTGCCTTTAGTAAAATATATTAAACCTCACTGTATTAAAGTCACATTTAGAATTGTCGCGACGATTATATTGTGTTCGTATTTATTGAGAAGGCAATAAATTTGTTTAATTAATATTCATTCCTTAATAAACTAAAGTGTCTCCATCGTTGAAATAATTCAAAACGAGCAACCTTAATAAGTGAAATAAATTATGCCCAGCTTACATTTTGAAATGGGCCTGAAGTTATTATCTCGTGTTTATGATTTAGTGAAAATTCACTTCGCAGCGTTAAGATAATGTACAAACATGAAACATTTCACTTTGCTACAATAGTCAATGCGAATATTTAATAGCATAGATTTTGAGATTTTCGATGGTAAGACAAACTGAGGTCTTTTTTGCAAAGCCGGCCTGGAGTAGGATCACTAAAGTGAGAACTGAGTTGTTCTTTCGCCAAATTGTAATGCGCAACACACTACTGGGTTCTAGTTTTAAGTTCTATGTATCCAACGTAATTTCTGGGCACAGAGATAGACCATCTGGACAAAGTAGTATCCAAAAATTTCACGTTAGGAAGAATTAGGAGAGATCCACACTATAATGACAATCTCTCAAAAAAAAAAATATATATATATACATATATATACGTATATATACCTATATATTTATACATAAGCCCATATATATACATATACATATAATATTAATATTTTTTTTCCTCCATTGTCCTCCGCGGGATTCGAACCCACGACCTCCAATTTGTAAAGCGCGGGCCTAAACCTAGGCCACATAAGCAACACATGTAGGTACTCGTAGAGGGGTCCATATGATACAGAGTTAAAAGGAATCTAAGTTTAATTAGAGTTAGTTTATATATCTACCTTCTTACATATAATACTTACTCTAAATCCCCAAGATGCCCCATTATATTATTACTATTAAAGTTGTAATATTTTAATTCATTAGTTTAGATGTCGAAAATTACATTAACGTTTAACTTAAGTAAATGCATAACATTTAGTAACAGTATTTCCTCGTTTCGCAAATATTGTTACGACCAGAAACACGTAAAGTAAGATTTAGCTGCTAATTTAGATTTAGTAGAAACGCTCTCATAGGAGCTGAGCGTATGTTACTATACTAATGAAATTTGGCTGTCGCCGTGTCGCCGTTCGCGACATTAATCATGACTATTCCTTCCACCTTTAGTTGCGCTATATTCCGCTGGAAATGTTATTACAATGACGTGGAATATAATGTTTTGGCAACGAATGAGATAGATTTCTACTTTATCATTTATTATTAATTGCATTAATATTCATTCTATTTCTTGATTACTTTCTTAGTTATATATTTATTTGTGCATCGGTAATATAATATGATTTTTACTTTAACATTCATCACTAATTGCATTAATATTCGCCTATTTCTTGATTACTTTCTTAGTGATATATTTATTTGTGTATCGGTAATATAATATGATTTTTACTTTAACATTCATCACTAATTGCATTAATATTCGTTCTATTTCTTGATCACTTTCTTAGTTATAAATTAATTTATGTATCGGTAATATAATATGATTTTTACTTTAACATTCATCACTAATTGCATTAATATTCGTTCTATTTCTTGATTACTTTCTTAGTTATAGATTTATTTGTGTATCGGTAATATAATATGATTTTTACTTTAACATTCATCACTAATTGCATTAATATTCGTTCTTTTTCTTGATTACTTTCTTAGTTATAGATTAATTTGTGTATCGGTAATATAATATGATTTTAACTTTAACATTCATTACTACTTATTGCATTAAAGTTTGTGCCAAGAACCAATATGCAAGCACTTTTGTATTTTGATTTAAGGGGAGTTTTGCTAATAATAACTGAGCACAGAGATCTTAAATCCTTGGATGACAAGAGCAGCGCAATGTCAAGAACTTTCTGTACTCCGTTTGTATACCAACGGTATGGTAAGGAGCACGCTTGCCTATAGGCAAGCATGTTCCTTAGGAATTCGGCATCAGGCACATGCTTTATCTTCTATAAAAAAAGACTCGCACAAATGGAAAAGAATACATTTAAAATGAGGCGATAACGCAATCATCATTATCCACGCCAGCCGTTTTTAACTACTCCTCCTCGACTCTCCACTGACACGCCACCTATTGGATGTCGTCATTCCAACACGCTGGCATCCTACATTACATTTGCCAATACACGGCTTTCATTCCAGAATGCGTTTATCCCAAAGGTCATCGGTTCTGCGTCAGATGTGACCACTGACACTTCAGCTTGCAAATCCTTATCCAGGCAGTCACTTGAGTATATTGTTGTTAATAATGTCCCCTCTATCACCAGGCACATTATTCTCGATCAGCATATTTAGCGATTTCATGAAGCTCGACGATACAGTGGTCGGAATAATATCGTGCACCAGCAAGATTCTAGCTTCATTTATATTCGCCTTCGCAACGACTACGACGGAGATTTACATAGGTACGTATAATAATGTACAACCGTCAAGCGTTTCATCATTTAGAAATTCGTTTGGATCCATCAAATTGCTTAATTATTCGTCTTTATATTGCTCACCATTTATGGTAGCAAATGTTGCCATGCGTTATTTGTTTATCTGTATTGTAATAAATTGTATGTATAAATGTAGCGAGCAGTGGTGGTACTACCATACAGCGGCGAGCACGCAACGCTCAAATTTAAAAATAAATTATTCGGGAATTATGTGCTAATTAGGATTTATAAATTTTACTCCTTAATAGGGCAAGCCGGGCTTTTAGGCTTGTATGGTAGTAGCGCCACTGGTAGCGAGCAAGGCAGGAAAAAGAACATTGCAGTTTAAATAAAATATACTACAGTAGTTTTTGTTTAGATCAGCTAAATGTATAGTATATAGGTTTTTATATTATAAAACTGAAATTCTTTCGCAAATGATTCCTCTTTTTGACATAAACGCGTTGATAATTATGTAACTTTAAATTGTTTTATTTCAGCGCCGCTGGTGGAAATTTTTAACGGGACATCATTCATCGCGATGCGTTCTATTGCCTCGAAATTGGTGACTAGTGAAGAACTTGGTAAGTACAATACATCTTCAAAGTAGAGCCCACTTAGCACATGCCAATTGATTGATTATTGGTTGTTTAAAACTCTTTCAAGCGTTTTTCGACATATTTTTTTTTTGTAGTGTTTCGTAGATATAATATTATACTTATTTATAGTGAATATTAATGAATTAAAAGAATCGGTTTAAACTTACTAATTTTTCTGATAAATGATTGTAATAGTTCAAAGTGATAAAGTTATAGTTATTACAACAAGGGTACAAAAGGTTTAGCTAAAATATCTGCATCGGATGACATATTTTATTTATAAAATTCAAATAAGACAGAAGTACCTTATATATATGAATTTTTAAATTAATAAAAATAATCATTGATTTCAAAAGATTTGCATTCAAAGGAGTCTTGCCTTATATGAAAATTTTTGTTATATGAAAATTCCTGAGGTGAGTTTAACGACTTTATTTTTTATTTAAGAGGGACAGTTAAGAGTTGTCGATATCCTTACTAAACTCAAACGAAGTGTGCCCACATAAAAAAAAAACAAACAGCGATAAAAACAAGGAAAGAAATACATCGGTACATTAAGTTAATTACATAATATACGCTTAATACAATTGACATTTAAGTTCTTTTTTTTTACAAATGCTTATACTAGTATGGATATTGAAATGTTTGCGAATTTAAAAAAAATTATTTTGCTTTGCAAATTTAATTCTAAAATAAATTATCTTTAAAACGAGTCATCCTACGTCTATAATGTCTGAGTTTTTGGAATATCACAATAATGTTAGACAAATGCATATTGATGAACTCGGAACATATCCTTATATTTTCTTTAAATATTAGGAAATTAGAAGTTTTCATTGGCGCTAAAAGCTAAAAGGCTCTCCTCTATCTGGGTTATCGACCCTTAATATTAAAATGCTTTTTACCCAATGTACCAAAAAGTGTAAAATACTGAAATTTGATCACACCATCCCATAACCAGTCCTTTACTATTCACTGTTGAATACAAGTCTCTCATATGGCACGCCACTGAGCTCGATGTTCAGATATTTAGTAGAGGTTGGAAACAAAGATATCTGCTATATATTGTTTAATACAATATATTACATTAAAACATTCTCATGCTGTTAAAGCTGCTGCTTCATTGCTGGATAAGGATTGCTTTGAATCAATAAAGTTGACTATGCATAATATGCGTTATGTTTTTTTTTTATTTAAATCGCACAAATTAGGTACTGTTGCTTTGGCATTTATGAGACTTGTTTATAACGATTTAATCATCGAGATTAAAACAAGTGTATTGTTGCGAGTCGTGTTAAAAAATATCTATATTTAAAATGGTCATCGAGTCGAGCTTGTATAATCTGCCTTATTGGGTATGATTAAGTGGAGTAGTTGGTAATTTCAACGCAAGACGGGACGGCCCTAATAATATTTATATAATTGCTATAACAAGTATTCAATAATTTCAAGTAATGTATTAAAGTTATGTTTCGGTAGGTGTTTGCAATAGTGGTGAAGTAATACCGGAAAATGAGGGTCCAATCATGATTCCAATTTTAAAACTAGTCCGTTGGGGATGAATAAATTCCAACATCTTTCATAATAGCTGAGTTATGCTTGTGCCCGGTGCTCGAAGATAATAAAAATAGGCATTTAAACAGGGAGTTCAATTCCTTTCTAAAGTTGTATTAGTACAATTTATTGCACACGGTTGCCGCAAGCATTCATAAATGAAGAAGGCCAAACATGTTAAATAACGAACTGTAATGACAAATTTCGCAATGATTTTTGGTTGTTGTATGAACAAGATACGTTTTTATTGTATTGCAAAAAATAAAGTAATGGTATACAATATTTATTAGAAACGTTGGGTTTCTACCGCACTACTACTGTAAAGGAAATTAAAAACATTGGGAAAAAAGTGAAATTGCAAAATATAGCAAAGGTATGGGCAAGATCTGGTATCACATTGCTTCGAATTGATTTGTTTACCCCCTTTTTTAGTGTTTGTAAATGGACTATTGATAATGGCATTCAATTTTGATTTTCGCTTGTAGTTTGTAAAAAAAGGGTTAAGGACAAAGGAGAAATCATAATCCTACTCTGATTACATAATGTTTGTAGCGTACGTTTGGAAATTAATTAATTGAGTCTTAATTAAGTCCTAAAAATTAGATTTAGATAGAAAACATTTTTCTTATGACAGAAGATCGATAGACAGAAATAGCTGTGTTATTTTTTTTTACGCTGCCTATAATTTAATCATAGTATTATCATGTATATCTTGTGTCGTAAATGCATTTTACAAACAGATTAGATCAGATCATCAGATTATCTGTAGTTCGTACCAATGTTTGGTTCAGACTATTGAAAAAATAAAACACGCCATCAAATTATTTGAGTTTGAATTCAATTCAATTCATCACATTTATTTGCTAGATAAGGTTATTATAACAGATGGGCACAATAAGTATTATTACAAAAGTGGGTAGTATGGCCAATAACACACGGATATTCTTGACAGAATTTTTTATTTTTACCGTTTAGTTATATAATTGTTACGGTTCTAGAGACTTTGCGTATAATTTACAGACGACTTATAGTTTGCTATGGGTTTCTGGCAGAGTAACGACTTATTATCTTAAGACTGGAAACGATGTATATCGCATCATAATTTTACCCTTCTTATATACAAAAATCTTGGCTATGAAATCAATTGTTAAATAGTCAATATATCAACTCATTAATAGGTATTCTCGATAATTTTATATAAACATAATATTTGTCGACTAGTTATTCATTCATAAATAATTCGTATGTTTGTTATATAATTTCTCATATAAAACATCAATCAAAATTAATATTGAATACAGTAGGGTTGCCAGTGGTATTTAACAGTATATAAACATTACTGTAATCTTAACCTAGGAGGGTGTGTACATTTACTACAGTAGGTTATTAACAGTTATTTAAACAAACACAAAAATTACAAATTGGATAAAAATTCAAAATACGAATTGAATAGATTTCAAATCTCCACATGATAGACGACAAGCTTAGTGCCGAAAGAGGTCCGAACCTGAGAAACTCAACATCAGATAGTATCATCTATTAGTTGACATTTTCCAACGTTAGGCGATCAATTTCTCTGAGCTATATTGCAGGTTAGATTCTATTTATGATTCATATATTTATAGCCATTAAATTTACATAATTACAATTTCGGCGCCTTGTTGAATTCAAATTTTGTTTCATTTTTCCAGAATTCGGCATAGCTATTTTATTTTATTTTTCATTTCCATTACTCTTTCTCCGTGGTATCCTCACGATATCTTATCTACATATGCAGTAGAAGAAATGCATTGTAAAGATTGTGTTTGACATATATATAGCAGTATAAAGGCATAAAGCACACTCTTCAAACTCGTAGACAACATTAAGAGTCCTTACTTAAGGTTTAACACGACACTTAATAGATAAATGTACTAGAGAGTTTGACCGGTCGTCGGCCTTTCACAACAGCAGAGATAATGAGAGAACGGTAGGGTAGGTCGAATCGACCTACTTTTATATATTATTCACTTTTTCAAAAGAACTTGGAAATTCTCATTTCCTTGAACGAACATAATAACGAATGTAAACAGTAGAGAGTAAAGGAGAAACGTAAAGAATCTACAAATGTTTGTTCTCCCTTTAGCTGCTTTCAATAAGTTTTATAAGCGATTTACATAATTAGTGACGACCGTTTGGCACAGATGCTAAGCTGTTGGCTTCGTCGCAGGTGGTGGGTTCGCTTCCCACCGGGACAAATATTTGCACGAACTACAAATATTTGTTTCAGATCTTTGCGTTTGTTCGCGTAAAATCTATGTTTGTAAAACAATATTTCTGTCATACATTAGGCGCAGCGTTTTTTTTTTTAAGAAAAAGAAAAGAAAACAAGGAAGATTAATAAGCACCGCTAGAATGTCACCAATAATCTTTTTTTATCTTTCCCCTGTCAATTAATTAAAAGGCTCTTCGTAAGACTATTTCAATACAACAGCTTTACACGCAAGCAATTTACTCGGTAGCATTATTTAATAAGAATATAATGATACATATATAATTGTGATGATACCGAAATATTTTCATTTAACTCATACTAAGGCATCGAAACCAGAACACTGCACTGCTTACACATTACTGCTTGACAGTAGAACCTGGCAACAAAGTGGTTACCTCAGGCGTGTTCAAGAGTTCCACCACTTATAAATCGTATACACCGTTCGTTTCTAGACAATATTATAATACTGGGAAAATGTAAATAATGTATCTGGTGTATCCAGATCGAGCACGACCACTTCGTTTCACCATAAGAAGGCAGATAACATACCATATACGTCGTTCTTAGAAGTATTTTCCACTAAGCTCGTGGCATTCGCGTCTTGGTAATTCCCAAAACCAATGGCGTGTCACTTCGTATAGCAAAAACTTAGTCGTTTTGACTCTGTCGATGTTTTGTATATTAGTAGAACGAGGAATTAATTAATCTTAACTTGTGTCTCTTGCGTTTGTTGTTTGTTGAATAATTTAAAAATTTCGTATTTACTGAAATAGCTCCCGACCTCGATAAGGTTGGCAATGTTTAAATGGTCAAGCAATAGATCACTACAATAATTGTAAGAGTTGTAATTTAATATAAGACGGTAAAATTAATATTTATACGAACGTGCAAAAATCGTAGTCGGTGAGACTTGACGTTTCTGGTGAAGTTACCTAGATACAGTTTTATGTTTGTCTAGTCAGACTGTTTCTCCCTTCCGTTACGAAGAAGGATTTTTGAGGTAAGGTTATCTTTACCCGATTTACCGATTTAGGAAGAGCATTTTATGGCTAGGACTATTGCATTATACATATTAATTAGGTTTTATTGGAATCCATTTACGTGTATGCAAGGCATAGTTATAGGTCCTTAGAATATTGCTTTTATGATCAAATAGGTTATGAAGACAATATTTTTAATTATTTTTGTATATTGGCATTCATGTTTTCAAAAATTTAGTTTATAAAAGTTGTATGAGTATTAAAGAAAACAAAAAAAAAGTAGTTTTTTTTTTCCAAAATTTATTACTGTATTTAGTTACATTGTTCATGTTTATCGCTTTATTTTATTTGTTGCTCGTAGCTTTAATTTTGTAAAAATTAATCTCGTATTATTATTTTCTTTCCATTTCCTTAAACTTCACTGAGTCTTAAATAATATAAATACGCTGAAATATTATAATACGCTGCATGTTTGTTATATTGTTAGGGAGGATGAAAGAATTGATTTTTAATACCATGTTAATAAATCCAGCTTTAAAAAATTTAAGACTTATACATTTATACATTATGACAATATTTTCATTGACTTTTTTTGCATAAAATCAACATATAAACATATTGGTAAAAAATCTTCTTTGTAGTAATTTTTGCTCAACATAATATGCGCTCCATTTTTTACTTCCTATTGGTATGTTGATGTGATCATATTATTAAATCCTACTAACATCAATTAAGAATTGATATACTTGAATGTAATACACTATTTACATGTTATGACATGTAAACCAATAGATGATATTACATTATTTAGAGTATTATTTACTTTTATATAGAGATTTCATTGTATTGATTTACTTGAAAAGTTATATTTAAAAATAAATTCAACACAAAAATTTATTAATTATATAAATGTGTATAAATACGTGAAGAAAAAACGTGGCATCTTTTACCTCTATTACATATGGATGAGGATGAAGTTTGGAGTTACAATTAATACGGTAAACAGATTTGCAAAAATCAAAAACTTTTATGTCATTCAAAAAATATGATCAATTAGATATAGAAGAATGACATAAATAAACACAGTACATAAGTGTATATAATAAAAATGTTAAACGGGTGATTTCTCAAATCACAAATACCACAGAGAATAAAAAATATATTCTTAAAGTGTTTTAAAAAACAATTTGAAGAAAACCTCTTCTGGTCGGTTTCGACTACTAAG
>DWHO01003549.1:0-11908 GCA_018247575.1 Eurytides lysithous rurik | reverse complement strand
CATGGGCGGTGGTGGTCACTTACCATCAGGTGAGCCGCTTGCTCGTTTGTCAGCCTAATCCATAAAAAAAAAAATGTTTTGGACACCGCAATTCTTTGCTGGTGGTATCCTAAACGGGTTTACGTTAAAACCGGTAGTAGATATGATGACTTTTATTAGAGTTATAAAATATACAAAATTAGTTAAAAAATTATAACAGAAAACTTTACCGGAACTTTTACAAGTACTTCTAACGACGTAAACAAAAATTAAACACTGAGTATATCTTTTTATTTATTCTACATACAAGTAAAATAAATAAAAAAACTTGTGAAAACAGAAATGTGAACAGGGTCTGTTGTTTTTATAACATATTACTTAAGGGGTTAGGGGCAGACACGAAAAACAACATTTTTTTGTGTCAGTAATTTTATTAATTATATAAAAGTAACTATCCTAGAACTTAGAAGCATAGTGTCGAGAAATCCGCGTTTAAAGTTTTACACTTGATATGTGATGTATATAAAGAGGAATCATTTAGTTACTTACCCCGAGTCATCTATTCCTAGGCCGTATAAATGGTTCTTCAACCGATGTAGATGGTTCCAGAATGTCGATTTGCTGTCTACGTTGCATTCTGCCTTCTCAAGTGTTATCGTTAGCGCTCTTATCGTAGCATCCATTTTTTCGGCATACCGATGTGAATTATGTCCACAATTGAATCCTACTGTGTTCATAGTTATCAATAATAAATGCATACCTTCATTAAATATACCAGTAGCAACGTAACGTGTGATAACGTTTGGCGCAGTTGCGTAGCTATTTGCTTCTGCGTCGCTGGTCGTGGGTTCGATTGGTATCAAGTACAAATATTCGTACGAAATACTAATAACGGTTCCGCATCTGGGCGTGTTTGTCCAAGTTTTTTCATGGCGTAGGCTGACAAAAAAGTAAGCGATCACCGCCGCCCATAGACATTTCCAACATTATAGAACTTACAAATGCGTTGCCAGCCTTTAAGCGGGATGGGGAGAATTTTGAAAAAGGGAGGGAGAAGGAGTAAGAGGGAGGGAGGTAGAAAGAGAGCGGGAGTGGAAAGGAGGGGATTGTGGCAAAGGTAGAGAAGTGGAGGAGGGAGGGGAATAGGCCACCGACCACCTCACTCACCGGACGAAATGCGGAAGCAAAAACTTTCTTTAACGATTTTCTGTGAGGTACTTATCCGGTTCAAGCCACCCCATTCATTCAGCAGTGGGAACAGCTGCGTGGCTTTACCACCGTAGAGCTACGCAGCTGTTCCTGCTGCAAAATCCATTGAAAATTATATATACGTAACGCCCCTATAACACAAGATATTTCCATCTTGCAACAGGTACAGCGCTTTTTTTAGATTGACATTACTCAGATCGTTGTAAATTAATTAGATGCTATTTAAACTTCAGGACATAAGGCAGCAAAGTCTTGAGTGTGAGTATCAAGTTCTCCATATGCTTCAGAGCGCTGATAAAAGCACCGGGAATCTTTGCCCTTTGGAAACATACTGTGATTTGAACGGTCATGGGCTAAGCCGTAGTAAAAGTGTGTCGCCATGATCGCAGATTTGATATTATCCTCGAGAGAATAACAGTGCACGTATTACTAAACCATAGTACACAGTTAATTGTCAATTATTTTTCTTTTAAGTTTGGCCCTCCCGCCAATACCTTTATTTAAGGCTTATTTGACACCGAAAAATCGGTTGTCTACAGCTGTCGCCAGCTACCTGCTCTCGACCATTAGAGAGTCCGCCGTACACAATAATTCGAAAAGTAAAACGTCAAAAAATCAAATTATCAGAGATTTATTTTGAGAGTATGCATTGCAATTAAAAAAAAATCGTCTTTTTTTTAAATTCTGCTCCTAAGCCCTTAATGGCATATTTTAATTACATCATTGAAAATGTGTGTCTCTGTGTGACTATACTTGGTAATTAAAATTGTAAAGCAAGTATAACTAATAATTCTAAGGTGTACTTCATATCATCTTACTATTTTTAATTGTTTTTTATGACGTTGTGATTAGGTTATTTAATCGTTCTGTATTTCTCTAAA
Organism: Eurytides lysithous rurik; assembly: GCA_018247575.1. Taxonomy (NCBI): domain Eukaryota; kingdom Metazoa; phylum Arthropoda; class Insecta; order Lepidoptera; family Papilionidae; genus Eurytides; species Eurytides lysithous. The sequence continues at coordinate 9,839 of DWHO01003549.1, read as the reverse complement.
TTAGGTTTTTTTTTATAAATTAAAAAGGACCCCGTTGAAGCATCAGACATTGTTCCATTAAAGTGCTTTCAATGAAACCAATAACTTTTCACTTGACGTTATTAAGCCACGGCCAACTGATGCTCCTTTTGATATTGCAGAGGTCTGTCCTCGACCGCAATTTAACTAATAATAAGGGGTTGTTGATTGTTTCGCTGTTGGATTTTTAACTACTTTGTTGTTTGTGTTATGATTCTTTAGTACCTATTTATACATGTCGTAGATGGTATATGTAACCTTTCTATATTTAACATAACAATTTTTTTTACTCTTGGTTACATTAATAATAATAAAATATTTAAATATATAATAGATTTCAAAACAAAAAATCGCGAAAACTTAAGGTAAAACCAACCATTTATAGAGTAAAGAGAATAAAAAGAAAAGAAAATGGAACAATAATGGATTTTTGATGTTTTTCCCTCGCATCTGATTCGTTTGTTAGACACGACGTTGAATTAGCAAGCGGTATACCTAATATTGTTCGATCGACTTATGATATATCTGTTCACGTTTAATAACACATGCCTATATATAATACACACGCTTATTATATCAGTAATAAATATTTACACGTTATGTACGCAGTAATACGAGAAATAGATGCAGATGATTAGCGTATTACTTACGATCGCATTCGATAGACCTGAATCAAGTAATTAGATTTTGATTATATATATTTTTTTCGATTTGTTAACTGTACACCGCCGACTTCATTTTGTAATAACTCCTATCCATCCAGAGGTTGTCTGTCGGAAATTGCTTTTAGCGATAAGGCCGCCCATTATGGTATGGTGCCAATAACTGTCTGTGGCCATTTTCGGTATCTTATTTTTTTGCTGCGCAATAAAACTTATGTCTTTCCTTTTGTATACATAAGCTCGAATAGGTAATAATAGGCTGGAGTAAAAAAATAACTAATAACCTTTGTTTTATTACTATTTTGATCGAGTAGCCTAATAAATTAAAAAAAAAATATATAAGAGGTAAGGTTTCTCCAAGATATTCAACTTGGAGAAAATCAATTATAGAGAAAGAAATTATTTTTAACCATAAAAATATGTGACCCGTTTGTAAGTGTGTTTATTCTTATTAAGATCTCCAAGGTCTATAGTGAATGGTATTGTTTATACGACGTAACTAACATACGAAATTAATGTACAGTGACTATTTTGAACATTAACTTCGCGGCCACATTTGTAACAAAGCAACCGGGCCACTCGATGTAGCTCTAGCTAGAATTTCAAATATAACGTTTACCGAGTAAAACGAGTTCTAGATACATTATTAACGAGTAGTGGACAGTGGGTGGGCTTCGACACATGAACGGCAGAATCGAAAACCATAACGTATCATACATAAATCGATCTACTTTAAATTAAAACTAAAACAGAATGCTCTATTATGAAATTCAAATCGATTTGTCTTTTAACGTAATGTCTTTTTTACACTACGATAAGTAATCGGCGCAGTTGCTTGCTACGTAATGAGCCGTGATTTTTAAAACTTGTAATCTCTATATATCAAACATTTCAAACCTGGGCATTTGTCCAGAAAGAAGAGACATTTTGTATTTTAATAATGCAAAATATCGATCGATTCTAACTCAATGTCATATTGGTACGATCGTTTCAATAGGTTGGCCTTCTTATTAGCTGAGGCCATAAGAACTTTAACTAGTTTATTTTATTTATTGCACTCAACACGAATTTGACTACTTTTGGGTGTCGCCACCAAGCATCTAATGCTTACCCACAGTGTACCTTTAACATCTTTACACCGCACACGGTTATACTTTGATCACAATAATAACAATAGAATATTAATTCATAATCACGCAGCAACAAACTTTAACTTAATCAAGCTTATTGTATTTAACATAGGAAGGTAATTGTGTAAAATTTTGATATGTAAATGCGAAAGTACACGCGAACATACAGGATCATTTAATGAGTATAACATGCAAACCTATTATATGAAATTATTATAATCCTATATGTATCCTAATATTAAAATTTATTATTTATATTAAAATTATCAGGTTGATGTTGATGTCAGGGAGGCGGCCGGACGTAAAACACACAGCCAAATCTCAACACAACATGAATCGTACATGAGTGTGAAAGATGTGACTGAGGAGATGACAGCTGATAGAGGAGTATGGAAGAAAAATACGTGTTGTGCCGACCCCACCTAGTGGGATAAGGGCAGGAAAAAGAATTAAAATTATCCGGTGCCATAATATTAAAAATTTAAGGCTATATGAAGCTGCATATAAACATAATTATACAGAGAAACTGTTACATGATAAATATGTTCATATAAATCATTCCTTTAACAATAAATTTGTTTTTATTAAAAAAGGGCTTTTTACATAAATAAATTTCATACGAACAAACAGCCAGATTCGGAATCACCATCTGTATGGTGGGTGGGAATTAAAAAAAAAGTTTATTTAGAATTGAGTCGTATGATTTTATTTATTAAGGTTAAAAGTTTTCATTAGACTTCTTTTTGTCAAGTTATATATATATTCATATAGGTCTTGGTCTACCCTCCGATTTACAGCGAAAATGTCCGTAGTTTTTGTAATAAACGCTATTATTAGCTTAAAAGGGAGCAGTCGTTTGAAAGGTTGCAATGTATTAGTTGCAATGATAAGGAATATCGATAAATAACTTTTTCCCCTTTTATTTACTTTAAACTCACCTAAAAATAGGTAAAGGTGTATCAACGACAAGTAATTATAGATCTCTATATATTGATTATATTCTGCAATATTTTGATTACTGCTCTGCCGATCTGTTTTGTGTCTCATGATGTCTGATATATTACTTATGAGTTTCTTTCGCCTGTTCTCAGGACTGAGACATTTTTTTCCGAACAGGTAGTAGAATCGTTAGAGGTCAAAAAGTGATTGTAAACCAATCCAATTTTATCAACCTACATGCTGATGTTATCATGCCGCTTAGTAAATATAATGTGTAAAATTTCCAAAACAATAAACTCTTTTGCATCCTTTCTTTTAGAAGACGTACACAAATTTAATAATCTAATTAATGTCGATTTATACCTATATTGTAAAATTAGCGGTCATCACTCTCAAATCTACCGAAAGCTAAAAGCCTAATATAAAACATTTATGAGATAGAAATATTTTGAATAGAAAAAATGTACGAGAAGATTATAAGAAAAGACGATATCCGTTAATATCATATAACTTGCCGTTTTTGGTGAATATCCGAAAAATTACTAAAAGGGGCGAAGTAAAACATAGATTTTAAATTGAAGAACCATCCAAATACGACATGATTAATTTGACAAGTCGATAATGCATACTTTTCAGAATAGCCTGTTTTTGTGGTTAATTTTTTTCTTTAAACAGTATTTCCTTAATAAATCCTAATTAAATAAATTGGTTTCTAACAAAATTGATTAAAAAAATGTATGGCTGTTTATTAATTATATGATTAATAAATCTTTACTTAAATATGAAAGTGAACAACGCATGGGACGTAACTGTTGGACAGTGGATACTAATGAGGGACAAGCTGCAATAATTGACAAGCTTTACGTTTGGATATAATTATCAAGTGAATAGATGGCGCTATTTTTAACCCTTTAAGCGGTCAATTATTTTACCAGAAATGCTTCCAAAAAAGGCATATTTTTTATTGCATATAATTAAGTACCATACTGAATAGAATAAGAATATTAAGAATGTTTTTTATTTTTTTCAGTTTTAATGCTTTTACAACATTTTTTATTTAATTTTGGACACATGTTTGCTTTTTTCAAGTACATTCTGTATGCAGTAAAAAATGGTTTACAAGTTCTGAAAAAAATTCTCTCATACTTACTTTTAATTTTGAAAATATATAATCAATAATGAAAAATGCGGAAACATGCAAACCAGAAAAGGAAAGGAGAAAATATCGATGCCCGTACGCCATACGGGCAAACCAGATGAGGCCAATTTCGGGTAGCAGGTACACTGTACGGGCAAACTGCTTTAAGGGTTAAAGTAACGTCTTTCTTATATATACATCTGTAGAAGTACTCTGTTGTCCCATTTTTAAGTAAGTAGCAAGCGTTAAAAAGTTAAGATTTGTTTTCATTACTTCATAGAACTCTTCATACTATATAATTATAAAAATAAATATCATATTAATAAAAAGTGATTCGTTTTGATACACACTTGACTTAGCATCTTGGTTCTACATCGCGATGGTCTGAAATATATATGCTTTTTTAACATATATTAGTCTGAGTTAATCAACACGTCGTTTACTCGATAGTTCTTAATCCAAGAACTATCAAGTAAACGATTTCTGGAGAAGGTTAAAAATAACACACACTTCAGGTTTCAAGTAAAAAATAAGCAGTTATGCCTCGACGTTCATTTTATTGACGTCTGTTTGGTCGTGTCTCTCTGATCTACAAACAATTTCGATGTATACAAATATATTCTATTAATGTATTTTTCTAAAAATTAATAAACACTAGTAACTTTACAGTGCCCTCTATGAATTTAGGTTTAAATGAAATAGGTGCAGTGTTTGTGATCGGAAAATATTCTATGGAGCAACAAAAGACTTTTAACGTTTACTAAAGTGGGGTTAAAGAAGGTACCGTACGTTTATAATAAAAAGATTATTCGCGTGAGTCGTTATTCGGGTCTAGACGTCTAAGTTTTTATCTTAATCTTATCTTTATTCACTCTCTCAGGCATTATTTGATTAGATTAAATTGTTTGTATACTATTTCCTATATTGAAAATCAAGTAAATCTGCAATTAAATGTTTAACTTATGTTTACTTTGCAGTTGTTACAGCACAGCATATTGCCGTTACATGAATAACAAGACGCCGATGTGTCTTATGTATTCAATTTTAGTAAAAACGAAACGAATAAAACACGTATACAAAGCACGCCTTGCACTTTCACGCTAAATTCACCCTGAATTAGGCGGCGAAACTCAAATATTTTTGATTTTCTTCATACTGTATCGTCGTAAAAATGTTACTACTTGTACTGGTGGAAACATTAAATTTCAGTTAATCGGCGACTTTAATTAATAACAGTAGAAAAGTAGTAGGAGACTACATGCATCGCACGTATAAACATTGAACTCGTATATGATTAACACCAGTTTCCAATTATTTCTAAATAATCAACGCAATATTAGTACAATACAAGTAACGTGTACATTTATAACCTTATGGCTACCAAAACAAACTCTTTAGAAACGTTAACATCAATCCTATCGAGTATTTTGAAACCACGAAAAAATGTGCCTCAGGTAGATGAAAACTCATCAAAGGTTTTTTGTGAACATACAAACTATACCTGCATTTTTTTTACTAAAACAACAATTGAGTAGATTAAACAATATAGTGCCATAGTCAAACTTTATTCTAATGAATTGAAAGAAAACATGCTAAATTTTTATAATAATCATCATAGCCAATTAATTATGAAGCGTATAATTTATTAATATAAATAAGTGATAGAAACAGAATAACATTTCAACTGTTAGTTTTTATCCATTGTACTAGATGGCGCTTAAATATAAAGAAAAAATAAAGTTATAAGAAACAACAGATGGCGCTGTGACCTATTCACCAATGTAAACTGACAGTGTTGTGAAGAAATGTAAAAAAAAATGTAGAAAGATCGTGATTTTTAATACCTTCAGATTGTGTTAATATTACTATAATTGCTTGCAAACATTATTAAAAAGATTTTTTTTAATTTTGTAATTTTACCACAAACTTCATTATTTCAAACATCTTTTTATTAAAAAACACTCATAGTAATTATATACAAACCTAAAAGGCAATTATCATTGGGTCACTAGTTACTTAAATTATCATTATATATTATTTTGAAACGGCAAGATTCTTTATTGAGAAACTAAGAGTTATTTGCTATAGCAATATGCTCCGAATATTTATGTAATTTTGCAATCTGAGGGTAATATTGTTTAAAAGAAGGGTATGTTCCACCCTAATGCTAGCAGTGTCGGATTATAAGGGTGCAATCGAGAAGCCGTTAGGCTAGCATGCCGAAACCCTCTAACTATACAACGGTAAAATACCCCTTTTTATAACTTACATTTTATACGGGAACATATGTAGTTTTAGTATATTATATTTTATTTCTACACTTTCTGTCTGTGAATTTGTTATTTTATGTTTTGAAGTAGGCTTAATAATTTTGATACCTATCTTAACCTAACTTTTAATCAAATCACTAATAATATATCAAAAATAATCTTACCATTATTAATTTAACCAGAAATAAATGTTATTATTAGTAAACATTCGATTTTCAATACCTCCAGATAAAATAAAAGGTAAAAAATACGACAACACCACTAATATTTTAGTAGCCCCATCTCCATAGTAACCTCAAGTAGGAAAGAGACAGAGAAAAAGGAATAATAATAATGCAAAACGCTAATTTCGTCCCTCGCGCCCTTTCGTGCCGTTCTTGGCAACCGGTTTTGTTTGTGGAACGGTCATAAAACGAATCGGCCAATGAAAATGTAGGATCCATAGCGGGCGTACCATTGGCGACGGGCGATAGAGAGCGTTATGATGCGGGGGGTGAAGGGGATGGGTGCGGTGCGACGACAGCGGCGTGCGCACACTGCACAGTCGTGTTTCGCCACTCGAAAAGAAGGTTATTGTTACAATGAGACGGGCACCGGACTATCGATAAAGTGTGTTTGTATGTCGTTTTCGTCGATAATAAGTGTTGTGTTTACTTTCACCCGTGCGAATGTCTCGATCCTTACCTTTTTGTTTGTTTTTTCTTTTAATAATTGCCGCATGGGTCGGCGCTTACGTTTCAGTTAACCCTTTATTTTGAAACGATGGAACGTTGTTCTTATGGTTTTTACACCAAAAGGTATTTTATGTTATTTTTTACTTTACGTATGCGAATGAGTGGGGTTGAGTGCGTCGCGTGTGGCTTAAGAAGGTGGGCAGAGGAACTCGTCATCATAATGGATCGCGGCTTTACATTTGCGTCCATAGTGGCTAATCTAGTTTTATATATAGTAAGAAGTAAAGGAGAAAGGACACCTATTCAAAATTAATATTCGCGCACAGTTTTAGACACAGCTTAACTTTTTGTACTTCATAACAATAAAAAGCACGTACCTAAGGGCTTTGTTGTGACTTTAATAAGGGGAGTTGGTTAGTATTATTATTGCAACGCTTCGGGGAAAAGCCGACAATGTGAGGCCTTCGCACCCGAGGGTCGACAGGCGTGGGGAGGGAGGGCGCCGACTGTCTGCACACATGCAGAACCGGTTTGTTCTCCAACTCCCCTAGTGCGCTTTGATATTCTCTTTCTACGCCACACGTGTCTGCATAAAGCCCTCTTGCTCGCACGTTTTCATTATTTTTTTGCTTCCCCTTGTGAAATAATGCCAGACCGGCCGTTTTTATTTAGGTTTCTGTCCCTAAATAGGTGCATAACCTTATGTTAGGAATGAGAATGGTAAGTATCCATGAAGCGGAAAAAGCGGGCATGGGATTTTGTAACTAACCCTATGTTATTGAGTAAAAAAACGTGTTATCCATATTATTAAAATAAATTAATCAGTTAAAGCATGAGAGGCATTGTTTAGATATTTTGTGCCCTTAATTTTTAACGGTTTCCTAAAAATTGGAAAGTAAATAAAAATTATTTTGTATGAAAATCTTAACACTATAAAAGCCATTTCCGATTATACTGTTTTGATTTTGCCGTAAATGATTATATGTCGCATCACTAAAATGTTGTTTCCTTTCTATTGTCTAAATTAATCTTCTAATTCTTCTAAAGGAAACTTAATGAAGTGTTAAATCGTATCAAAATATTTTTGTGAAACGCGAATAACTTTAAATTTAATAGTACTGATAATATTCATGTCATATTCTACATACTAACCACAGTCAACCATAAATACAGTCATAATTTGACATTGACAGATAGAAATTCTAAGGTCTGTCAGTATTGTAAATATTTTCATTGTAAAACTTTTACTTTTTGATATCTTAAGCAAAGTTAAAGTAAAATTAAGAAAGAATGTTAATTATACACATTGATTTGTTCTGAAATAACAAATTTGTTTACTGCAATTATTAAAATGGCTTGGTTCTTATGACGAAAATTTCTACCTCTATAAATGTAGAAATAAGATCTACATATTTGACTTTCATGATAAGGTTTGCAAGTTTGTTACAATTATACTTAATATCTCATTTTTGTGTTCTTAGTTATGGTAGATATTTGCAGGTAAAATTAATTATGTAATCTATATAGAGGAAGAAAAACATTGTTTGAAGTAAAGGTTTTGCTTCCTTCCCCTTTTAACATAGTGTGCAATAAAGTGGTTCTTCTTTTCAGGTCTGAAATATTGGACAACATAAAGAAAAAAGAACAAGACAAAGACCAATCACCAAATCCAAATTACCAACAGCAACAGTTATCAAAGGCAACGGATAAACACCTGCATTCATCAGATGTACAAAATACGAATGGCCCTAATGTGACACAGCATGTTCCAGCTCAAATCCTCTCTCCTTCACATGGAACGGGTGCACCCGTCCAAACAAAAGAAGACTCTAAAGATAAAACAATAAAAGTTGCAAACTCGACCACAATAACATTGATTGAAAACGGCAATCTTCACGGAGAAAAAGATAAAGACAATAACTATCATAAAAACTATTTTACATTAGAACCCAAGAATGATAAAAAAGATGAATGCAACAAAAATAGTATTACTATAACAAGAACTGTGCCAAAGCAATCACCTGGAACTGGGCAATCTGATAAGTCTAAAGGTCAATCTAAGCCAAACAAGCGACCTCTTCAGTGTTTGGAAACTCTTGCTGAAAAAGCTGGCATAACTTTTGAAGATAAATACGAAGCTGCCAATACACTTCTTGCATTAGACAAACAAAATAATGCATACAGAAGGCCAGAGTTAAAACAACCTAAAACAGAACCAGATAGTCATCAACAAACTGAGGAGTATCGTTATAGAAATCAAAAAGAAGAAGATGATAAACTGCAGGTATTTTATGTTTGATCTTTTATTTTTAGTGATTGATTTGTAAAGAAAAATTGTCTGTTTTTTATAAATTATGTGCCAGAAAAGTTTGTTGTGCACATATAATATGAAATAAATTCACATAGATGCAGTTTTGTGAGAGTTTCATATATACTAAGTATATATATGAAACTCTATATATACTAAGTATATATGAAACTCTCACAAAACTGCATCTCAAAAAATTATATAATACAATTATATTGTATGTATGTATTTAAAATATAAAAATATATTTGAACCAACAGATTCAGCAGCAAATAATTCAGCAGCAACAGCAGCAACAACAGTTGCAGCAGTTGCAGCAACAACAGCTGCAGCAACTGCAGCAACAACAGTTGCAACAATTACAGCAGCAAGCATTGCAGAGGCAGCATCACGCTATTCAACAACATATTAAAAACCAACAAGATCAAGAGCTGGTAAGATTTTGTGATGGGTTCATTAATTTCGAAAACTTTCCTTTAATATATCAAAACTAAAACTCTAAATAATGTGCTGTTTTTACATAAATGGAGTAGTCTGTACTGAAAGTACTGCAACCGCTTAATGCACACCTCCGTGACATATACGGGAAACGTTTACCGGCAGAATTGTGCAGCTCCATGAACATCACTGTAATTTTATATGTCGCAAAATATTACAGCTCCGTATGGGTCACGGTTAATATAGAAATATAATTTTCCAA
>DWHO01003548.1:0-11908 GCA_018247575.1 Eurytides lysithous rurik | reverse complement strand
ATTCAAGCCGGCCCATTCAGCAGCGGGATCAACTGCATGGCTCTACCACTGTAAAACCGTCCCTCTAATGTGAATTATCGCACGCTTAAGTTCCCAGTGTTCATTCCCAACTTATGCGTTCTCAATACCAATAAAACCTTTAATATCTATGATTTAAGGATCATCTTCTTTATTTTAAATTATATTGTGGTTATTTTAATGACGAGGCATGCTGCCTTACTTTAAGTAATTTAAAATTTGTGAACCTTCAATGACCTGTGTCATTTTTCTACTTTCTCTAAATGGCTTCTGCATTAAGACGAGATATTCCTGTGTCGTAGGTATTAAACAAACAGGAAATTAGAGACACAAGATACCCGCAGATTAGAAAGTAACATTTTTTGATCGCATAAATTGTTCCCGCTTGGGGCGGCGACCACTCAAACCATTACGCCATCCAAGCAGCAAAAAAATTAAATTATTAATACAAATCGGACTTACAAAAGAGACGACTTGGACTTTTAATAATAATCTATCTAGTGGCGACTGAGTTCATTAATTTGAATCATTTTTATTTGCTTATAATTTTTAACATTCACTGAAATGTTTTATCATCTGCCTGCGTTTTTAAAATTTTATAAATAAAGGGAATAATAAAACGTTGGCATAGATTTACTCTTGAGTTCTAAAATTGATATAAACTTTAGAACTCGTTATTCTTCTTTATTGTAATATACCGTATATACCTACAGTAATTCTTTGACGAGAATAAAAGGTATTTAAATTATGGTCCGATGAGGAAGGACGGGTACTTTAATAATCGTATCGTTATTAAGAAATTCTTGATATGATTTCAGTTAGAAGCAGTCGACCTAAATGACACAGAATATGTCACCGATTTCGTGAACATTCACACGACTCTCATTGTAATATTATGTCATCGTTTAGTGGAACAAATACCCAGACTTTTCATTTACCAAATTTCTTTGCGCCCACTGTAGCATATAAGTAAATTACACGGATTGGAGATTTTTGATATCCAGTCGCGTCTATAAACCTAATTGCGAATGCTTCCATTCATGGCTGTTCAAGTTACGGTTCATACTCTACTTCTGCGAATTGTTTGTGCATTATTGCTTCTTGAGAATCGAGAGTTTCGACTTGGAAAATATTTTATATTGTGCACACTTGTAATAAAATGCCATTGGGATTTCTATATAAAATAATATAAATATGTTTTCTCCACCTTCACTATTTAGGATTATTGATGATGATTTAATGATTTGACTGGCCCGTTGGTGTAGTGATTAGTTCTCCTGACTGCAAAGCCAAAGGTCGTGGACTCGATTCCCATCCAGGACAAAATATTTGTGCGCTGAGCATAGGTATTTGTTCTGTCTGGGTGTTAATTATCTATATATTTATATATAAGTATGTATATCAGTTTTCTGATCACCATATTACAGACTCTGCCTTGTTTGGGATCAGATGGCGATGTGTGAGATGTTTCATGATATTATTATATTATTTAAATTGATGGTTTAAAATAATATATTTCATAAGATCAATTCGGTAAGCTTTTTGTATTTATTTTTCCTAGTTTTATTTTACCTGTTTAGCGTGTTTATTTTATCGCCTTCAAAAGAAATTTGTAGAAACTTAGGCACGGGATTACTGAATAATAAGGAAGAAGTTATGATGACAATGATGTTACTATTTTCATTTACAAAATGCTGATTTAAAATGTACTTATAGTTTTAATGTTTTTATTTTAAGTTTTATATTTATTTTATTTTATGAATACATATTTTTATTTTATAGCCTCGCTGATTTTGTAAGGAATTGTGCACAAATCTAGTGAAATTTATGGATGCTATTGCGTGAATGATGATGAATGAAAATGTAATGTTAATAAATTTTCGCACATGTTGACATAAATATCACTTTTTATGTTCAGTTTTGTAGAAAAAAACTCAACACTCCCTACTCCTTATTCAAGGGTATCGGTCATTTGCCATCAGGTGATCCGCTTGCTCGTTTGTCCACGAAAAGGACATATGACAGTCCCTTTATACCCAGTCATAATTTGGCAACATTGAACTCGAAACCAAGGATGTTAGTTGGCCACACAAAATTCTAGTATCGAACTGGTTTTAGCTAGAATTGAAGACGGAAAACTAGTATCCCTATGTTCCACTGCGGCGTTGCCAACACTGATACGCAAATTGTGTCGGAAACTATGTAATAGAATAATAAAACTATGTAAAATAAATTATTATTTACATATAATGGAACATCTTTAAATATTTATTTTTGATATTATATTACATTTCTGATATAAAATGTAAAAAATATTGAAAAAAACAAATAAAGTGTTCGTAACGAAGATTTAACTGTTTGCCGTGACTACGTACTTTAATAAACTTTTAATAAAAGAATACTCGTATTGTCAGAAGTGAATCGGAATATTTTTTTATATGCGTATCTAACACTTGTCGGTTATTCTATATTGTCGGTGTATTTTTGTCGGTTAAGGGGCAATCTTGGTATTTTAGCGACTCGACTCGGTCCGTGTTTGGTATTTTGGCAAACACGGACCGAGTCGTTTCGGCACATGGCTAGTGACACTAAAATCAAGTATGTATACAAAAATATGGTACGTCTGGCATCCCCACTCAAAACCGGAAAATTCCACTGCACATAATAGCAAATCGATAGGATAACTGGTAATGCAGTGGTACCCTAGACCAACTTAGAAAAAAGTGTTAAGTTTAAGTTAAATACAAACAAACAAACACACCAACAAAACTACAGTCATTCGCGGTCACTTTAAACCTCATTATAACCACCCATGGATATTTGCATTACAAAACTCGCGTCTTTAAGGGGTGGGGGGTGAAAGGGGGAGCGAGGAGGAGAGAGGGAGCGGAAGGGGGAAGGGAGTGAGAGAGGTAGGGAGAGGAAGGGAGTGAGCGGTCTACCGGCTAACTCACTCGACGGACGAAGCATGGAAGCAAAAACTCTTCTACTTTACGCCGATTTTCTGTGAGGTCGTGATAATTATCCGGTTCGAGCCGGCTCATTAACGTGGCTCTACCTCCGTTAAAATATATAATAAATCTCTTATACACAATTATATCTCACTCGCCAGTTAAACACTCTGAGGAGATTCCAACTCTCGAAATTAAAGAGTAGAATATTCAATACCTACAACTTTGTCCCTACAGGTGCGGATATTCCCGACAGAAATGTCGCTGGAAGGTCAACGATGCCTGTGCGTCGTTGTTCTGCTCATACACACAGTGACCGGGGCCGGCGAAGGTAAGGGCTCTATATTAATTGATACGTTGTTGAAGTCTACATTGGTCTCTTTACAAATTGTACCTTTGAAACTCAGGTCACTGATAAACATTAAATTAAAATTTATAGTTTACATACGCAACATACACATAGAGAAAAAGCTTTGTAACCCTTAAACGGCCTATTGCACTTACGGAGGAGGATGTAATTCGGTACACTTTAAATTAATTAAAATAGAGTTGCGGAAATTTCAAAGTTTTCTGTAATATTATAAAAAAATTATGTATATATTTCATTGTTGAGAATCAAACACGTGATTTGTCAAATTATGTATGTCAAACTCAAAAAACTGTACTGTTCAATGAATAATGAGGTTGTTCCATTTCGACCAATAGGGTTGTTCTGTACCGACTCACGAGTAACATCTATGTCGTGTATTCACAAAGTTAAAATTAAAGTTTTGGTGTTAAAAGTGAACTTTAACATTTTGAATTGTTATCACTGTGTAATAACGTTGAGTGACCTAAATGTGTATTAAACTAATCTGGATATATCGAATTTAGCCCAAAAATCATAGTTATAAAGTGCAGTGTTTTAAGAACTTACCCACATTACGTTCATTATCTCAACGCGCAAACATCCGTTCCGAACGCGTAAGCGTATTCGAAACGCGCATCACTTAAGACCTTCTTCTCGCGAACTTACCTGGACGCATACAACAAGGCAGCGTATGGGGATTTTATTGCTGTGCAAATTAAATTGCGAATACTAATTTGTTCTTTGTGACAGTTACGGGTCATTTGTTGCTGTGCACTATTAAGTTAAAATGACGTCGCTAAATTTAGAATGGGGATGTTGTGCTGCTGGCAATGAAGATGACAATTATGTAAAATGCTCAAAATGCAAAGTAGCCTATCACCATCTATGTCTCTCTGCGGGACAGAAAAAGCTTACGCCCACTAATGTCCCTAAGGATTGGGTGTGCCCTAAATGTAGGGAATCAACACCCAAGGGTTCCAAAAATGACAACACACCAATTCGTCAGGCGCAGAATGTTACCTTGCGTCCTACAAAAAGGCCAGCTTTATCGTCTCCTCCTTATAAGCAAGACTCCCCTGTTACGCGTGAGGTAATCCGTGAAATTATGGAAGACGTACTATTAAAGCATATGGATGATTTTAAGAAGCATTTTTGTTCTGAATTGTCTACGGTGAAAGATGAAGTAGCATAAATAAAGCTATGAATTATATGAGCGACCAAGTAGAAGATATCTTGATAAAATATAATGAGAGCCAGGATCTTATCAAAACGTTGCAAAAACGTGAAGTTGAAATGCAATCAAGTATTAAAAACCTCACCGCTCGCATAAATCAGTTAGAACAAAATGCTCGTAGCAAGAATATTGAAATACAATGCGTCCCGGAGAAGAAATCAGAAAACTTAATAGGCATCGTTAAGGAACTCGCCAATGTAGTGGGACTTGACCTTAAAGCCGAAAACATTATCCATGTTACAAGGACAGCGAAAGTCAATCCTGAAAGTAAACGGTCACGCTCTATAATAGTAGAACTAAGCAATACAAGGGTCCGGGATTCATTTCTGGCTGCAGTCATAAAGTTCAATAAGTTAAAGAGTAACGGCAGTGACAAGCTCAATAGTACTCATCTTGGATACTCTGGCCCCACTTCACCAATTTTTGTCATGGAACATCTATCCCCTGTTAATAAATCATTACATGCTGCAGCCAGGAAAATTGCTAAAGAAAAGGATTATAAATATGTGTGGGTGAGAAGCGGACGCATATTCATGCGTAAAAATGACAATTCAAACTACATATACGTTAAAGATGATAGTGTTTTCTCTAACCTAAAATAAAGCTGCATAAGCATGTTTCAGTGGACTTATTACGTTTAATGGATAGTTTATCTGTCTATTATCAAAATACTAGAGGTCTAAGAACCAAAACTCATACGTTCTATAGTAAATTATTATTATCAAATTACGATATCATAGTCTTAAGCGAAACATGGTTAAATGAAAGTGTGTTAAGTTCCGAATTATGTGATAACCGTTATGTAGTCTTTAGAAGGGATAGGCAATCATCTGGATTCCATTCTGAAAAGGAGGGAGGGGGGTGCTTATTGCTGTATCTAAGAAATTCTCAGCAACTCGACTAATGAATTGGGAAAGTCAATGTGAAGATCTCTGGGTTGTGATAAAGGTACCATGTTTAGACTCTTCAAAACAAATAGCAATTTGTTCTGTCTACCTCCCTCCTCCAGTACAACAATACATACTAGAACATTTTATAGAAAATTGTAACACTATTCTAGATAAATTTAAGGACAAAATGTGTTTGATTGGTGATTTCAATCTAGGTACTATTGAATGGGATGCGATTAACAAGGGTACCGTATATAATCATACGTCAAAATTAAATGTAACCTTAGTTGACTTTTGTTATACTTCAAACTTTAATCAATGTAACTTAATACGTAACGGTAACCAAAGAATTCTCGACCTTGTATTAATCTTTCTGTTGTAGATCCTCAACATCCTCCAATAGAAATTGAAATTGTGCTTAATACGAACTACATACTTAGTAATAATATCAATAATAAGAAAAATAATTATTATAAAGCCAATTATAATGCTATAAACAAGTGTCTTTCTGAAATAAATTGGGAGGATTTGTTTTCCAAATGTCTTGGTATAGATGAAATTGTGGATAAGTTCTATACCGTACTAAATAATATTATTAAGATTCATGTGCCGATAACTAAGTTTAAGCAGAGCAAATATCCTCCGTGGGTCAATAAATCACTCCTCCAACTGCTTCGAGAAAAGAACAACTTACATCGCAGGTATAAAATATATAACAATCCTTTAGATGCGGTAGAATTCAAATTACTCAGTAAAAGATGCGAGAAATTGGAACAAAGTCTATATAATACTTATATTGAACTTACCGAAAAGACACTTAGCAAAAATCCCAAACACTTTTGGTCGTTTATAAAATCTCAAAAGGCGGGAAGTAATTCTTATCCGAATAGTATGACTGATGGAGTGAGTTATGAATCCGACGGAACAGCTATATGTAACTTATTTCTTAAATCATTTTCAAAATCATTTGCTATAACAGATTCAAACAATCAAAATGTAACCAGTCCAACTTTTACATATCTCAGTCATATAGCACAAAGTAGCTTCAGCTTTGGGACTCTTTCGATATCTCGGGAGTCAATACTAAGAAAACTAAAATCGCTCGACACAAATAAAGGCGCAGGTCCAGATGATATCCCACCTATTTTTATCAAAAACTGTGCTGAAACACTGGCCGATCCCTTGCAATACATTTTTAATCATTCTCTATTGACAGGTGCCTTTCCAAATGTCTGGAAGATAGCCAAAGTAGTTCCAATACATAAATCTGGTGACAAAAACTCTGTGACAAATTATCGGCCAATTTCAATTTTGTCAGCAATGGCCCAAGTTTATTTAATTTGATTTGACTTATCATAAAAATTGTTTGTATCGCTTTTGGTTGTCAGAGGTGGGGCAGAGTGAGATGGTTTACAGTCGAGTATAAAAGAGCTTGAGCTGTCATTGTATATAGCTTTATAAGGTTTAAGTTGCCCCCTGTCGGTATTATGTAGTTATCAACTCGAACACATTATTAGAAGGACCATTGTCTGAGCTATTGTGTTGTGCGAGAGCAGAATTATAGCAAGACAGTACATTGATACATTACCTGAACTGATCTCTACATATCTTTCTGGAACTGCTTTTTTCTCGTAGTACCACTTTCAAAATTTTACAGGTTTCGTTGAACAACCGAATGCTACCTATTTATTATATTTCCAAAACTTGTCCAAACATGTGAAGATTAGATCTAACTACACACTCCCTGGGTTCCCATCCCCCGTAGACACCAGCGGGTCCAACTGGACCACATTTGAAACCACTGCTTTACGCGTTTGAATCCATTCAGTTAAAGAAACTATGCGGCATTCTATTCTTTTGGGCTATTTGCACCCTTTGTCTCTTAAAAAGAAGTTCTTTTTCCTTTTTCACTGTTAAAAATATTGTACTTATTTATAACAAATGGTTAATTTCTACTAATTCAAACACATCTAGAAGTTGCGTTGGACTAATTGATCTCGGTCCGAACAATGCACTTGATTGACCAATGTTAACTCTTAACATACATTACATGTTATTGCCGTTTTCATATTTTAAAATCGGACAACGAATTGGACCATAATTTAATTGGACAGAAATTTGCGATAAATAATTCTCTCGACACTTCCGCCTGCGGTGACAATAATATAAAATTTTCCAACGCTCACACTGTAACCGCAGATGAAACCTCGGTAATAGCTTGCGTTGCTTTTATGGGAAACCAGTGAATTATTTAAGGCAATTTGTTTGATTACATAGCAGCATGTTATAATATTTTAGAGTTACTTTTATGTCTGCGTTAGTTTCATGACGGACTTGCTTATAGTCAACTGTACTAATAACATACGAATGTGCATGCAGCTTAGTAGAATCTGTTTTTAATCATTACGTTAAATTTACTATAGATGTCACATAATATTCTTCTGTGACACTGTAGAGAGGACATAACCCAAGTGGATTTTTTAAGTGTTAGTACTCTTTTGTAGTCCATTTGGGGTTCTACGCTGTTTGGGGTTCTATGTTGTCGCTGCTGTCTTTCGTGACATATTTGCAAATGTATTTAATGGACTTCACCGAATTGCAATACTCAGCGTGACAATGTGCCTTGAATGTTTTTGAAAGAAGTTTCGAATATAGAACGATCCAACTGTTGTCAAAGACGAAATAATTTTCTTTTACTTTCGTTGTAATAGTTCTACCGTTATCATCGGGTGATCCCATAGTTAGAAGTGATGGTCTCCAATTTTCGTAGTTAACGTTTGGAACAACCATGTACGATAATTGGAGGTTAATGGTGCCATATATGAATTCCAGCCATATATGCGTCCATGAATGATATTCATAATAACATTATGTAGATCTGGATCTGCATATATAATATCATCTATTTCTGATCTGATCGAATTCTTTCGACTAACCAAATAAAAATGTGTGGATTCGGCTAGCCTCGTTTTTGTCATTCGATTGAATTTATCCAGCATCTAATCCCAAGTATATGTTGCTTAGCAATGTAATTCATCAGCAAACGGATTTTTTACTTGAAAACTAGTGCGGTGATGTCGCGCCGATCACTTGATGGTTTTCCGGGAAACAGCATTTCATCAATTTCTATCCATTTAGGATTACATGAAAATGTAATGAATAGGTCTGGCCGACCATAATGAAGAACATATGTCATTGCATTTTGGGCATATCCATGCATGGGATACGGAATCCATGAAGGTTTTGTATGAATTTTTTTTTTTCTATTTCTTTGTTTCGTCAATTTTCCAATGTTTCTAATATTTACTCCGCTATTCGGGACGGAGACAAATACAAAAAATCAAAAACCATGAAAATCGGTCCAGCCATTCTCGAGTTATAAGTGTTCGAACAAACCCGACTTTGTTTCATATATTAAGATTGTTAATGAAACAGACTCCATTCTGTTCAGTAACATGGAAAAATTAGCAAGTATAAGAGGTATCTTATGTTTCCAAGATATAAATAAGTACTATTGCTGCAATTTTTCACTGTCTGTTATTTAATTGAATATTTTGATTCTTCAAGCCCACATTCAACAAATTAAATATAGTAAACAAGACACGATTCTTAATTTAATTGCAGGCTTTTCACGATGAGACTCCGATCCAATTTTCGTACGAGTATAGGCGACGGATTTTAATTAAAACCCACCTTCCGAGGGTCGACTTTGGGAGTTTTTGAAGAAAACAGAGCGCTTTCGTGGGGTGATTAAAATTTCTCGCCGGGCGGCCTTTCATGGCTCGAATAAGCCAGGGTGCAACATCGGCGGGTTAAAGAGGTCGCCCGATGAATTATGGAGGGGACCCTGCTTTGAAAGCAGCTGACAAAGGCGCCGAATGACCGAGGGGCATTAAACTGAATGATATATAAGCGGCGATTCGGTAATTCGGCGAACAAATTTATCCCACGGCAGATGGCGCTAATGAGATCGATTCGAGTCAAAGATGACAACCGAGGGAAAAGCGGGAAAGATGTGATGTGCAATAAATGTGTCCTGTGAAATTAATTTCAAAACTTACACCGACAGAATAATTTATTGTGTTGAGGCGAATAATAGAAGTAATACAATGAATCAAATATAAACATATTATCGTTTTAATTTTTTGTTTTGTATTTTTATAAATGTTTTGTGATTGCCTTGCGTGAGATTTCCTTTGATATTAATTAATTATTTATTAAAGGCTGCAGTCAATTTATCTATTATTCATTTTTGACGCGATCAGTATGAACTAACGTCATCGTGAGGTTTTCCGCTATGAAAGTGTTTCGATTTCATTTTATTAATTATGGAATCTTATCTAGATCCAATCTTCTTCTCTGTTAAAATGTATGTTCTTATTTTAGATATTTCTTTATTCGAATAGTCCCTCGAATCATTTTAGGGAAGTTATCGATATTATTTTGACTTTGTTAGTTTGTTAAATATAAGATAATCGTTGGACTGGTCCAAAATATAAGCACAAGCTGCAGACTATTTCAATCAGCGGTGCTTCACGTCAGTAATATGTTTTTGATCTTCTTTTCTTTTCCTCCTGTGTTTTGATTCTTTTTTATGATCGGTCATTTTGTTTGGCCTACATATAAGAGACGACACATTCATAGTCGAGCTTGTACACTGTTGTTATACAAGCGTAAAAATTGTATACGACCTTAAAAATAATACACTTGTCAAAGATTTTGTATTGTGAATTACTGAAGCATCTAGAAATCCTAAGGAGTAACCTGCCACTATTCGGTCTTCTAAAAATACAATTACTTTTTCATTTTGTAGGTCTTCATAAGTATCATGTACCGCTTGTAAGGGCTTCGAAAAATGAGAGCAGTATTCAAAGCAATGTTCTTAAAGCTTTTCATTAATATAAAGAGTACAATGGGAGAAACTTTCAAACCATTGCTACATTATCCAAACATCTATATAGGTACTCATCCTTCCACAGCAGGTAATCTATTTTTACAGGTATATTATTATTCTCAAGCTTTTTGGTATCAAAAGAGATAGGTGTTTTATTGGTAATCATTGGTAAAAAAACATCTAAACTAAAACGAAAGCAGACTTTTTGTTTATGGAGTGAAGTTACAAGACATTTGTTGTTAAGACAATTGTTGATAAGCTACTTGCTTGCACAAAACAACATACACACACACAACTAAAATAGTCGAAAACGTACAGCATCTGTCAGCCACTCACTGTTTTGAATTATCTAGAAAGTTTTTTTTTGTCTCATACATCAATATCTGGGCTTCCAACTTTTTATAATAAATACATTGGTTTTTTTATTATTTTTATTTTACGTTCAATGGTTTTTACTTTATGTCAATACGTAAAACTATATACGTGCATGACAAATAAAAAACAGTACTGTATAATCATTATAAATAACAATCGTAACATAAATGATTAGCCTAAATTGATCAACACATGGAAAAATAAAGTACCGAAAGTAGGATAAAATATTTTTCAAATCAGATATTATTTAAAGTTCCTGAGAGAGAGAGAGAGAGAAAGTAACTTGCCATAGACACAGCCTAAAATTTCTCTTATTAGCCGATAGAAAAACATTAGAAGTTGGCTATTAAAATATTAAAAGTGGGAGCGATGTTATAATAAACTGTGCAAATAAAAAATATAATTTTATTGCTTTATTCGAAAGACGCCTGTATAACTTCTTGTTAAATTTTTTTAACATCATTTTGTCTGCCGATCGCTGTAAATGTATTCCAATTGCCTTTCGTATTTGCCACTGTCAACATAAATCTTGCTATATACTCTCATATAGTTATGTTATATACATTCAACGTCTTTGACTAGAACAAGGCTATAAACATACGACACTTATAGTTAAATAGTATCAAGAAGCGATAAGATTGAATTGTGTCAAATCGAATAGGTAAGCGGTTTTATGTAAGCGCTCGTATCGGAGCGAATCCTTATTTACACGCAACGGAGGTGAAAAAGTTTAATCGCTCGTGTAATGAAGTCGACGGTCGTCGATGCTTCCAATGGAATCAATGCGGGAAGGTAGTAAAACGGTTAGTGCCACGCGAATTACACCCGGCTTTATATATGTAGATAGATAAATAAATATATTGTATAACACTTTATTCTATTCACGTCTATTTCAACAATTTATTATATGATATCTACGTCGCAACTCCACAGTACAAATTGAAAGTGTTTTACAGATTTTACCGGAGGTGGACGGACGTGATGCAAAATTTGAAACCATGGGAGTTTTAATTATAAATAAAATACTATCAAATTCCCATTTTTTTTTAAATATTTTACAGCATTTCTGTATCTTGCAGTTGATAGTTATAGAATTCTATTTACGTCAATTTATATACGCATAACGGTGGTAGAGCCACGCAGCTGTTCCCGCTGCTGAATGGGCCGGCTCGAACCGGATTAGTACCACGACCTCAC
>DWHO01003547.1:0-11909 GCA_018247575.1 Eurytides lysithous rurik | reverse complement strand
GCTTTGATCGCATTTTTCGTACGAACACTAAATGGACGGCCAGATCTTTTTCTGCACAAACAGAGGAGGTTTCCTTGTACCTATCAATAGCCCGGTACACAAACATTTGACTAATATCAAGCGTATGGAGGATTTCAGAAATTGTATTTGGTTCCATACCTACTTCATGTATTGCAATCACAGCGACTCGGTTCACTTTGTCACCCCACTCCATTTTAATATCACAAAATATTTTACAATATATTGGCGCAAAAATAAGAAAACACAATGAACAATCGTATAAAAAAGATCAGATCAGATCCAATCAGATCAGACCAAAAATAAATTATTTAAATTTAATGGTGTTTCTGACTTTTAACGTCTAACATCTCAGTCTGTCCTTAAACACAAAAAATTATTACCAATCATAAGTTTCATTGCTGTGCAAACCTTGTAATGGAAGATACCTGGACCTAATTCGTCACTCAGCCGTAGTGAGATTCACGGTCTCTATGCCCTAATGTATGTTTCTTCAATATTTCTTATAAAACTGTAGGTTACTCAGCGCTTAGAGTTGGTTAGTTTCAGCTTTATCGTTACCGGAACTTTAATTCATAAAGTTCGTAACTACTGAATTAAAAGTGTGTATCCGGACACCGAGCTACCACTCCTTGGTGTTGAATGCATGCTCTTATGGTAATATGAATATAGCCATAGATTTAATGTCTGTTTTCTGTAAGATGAGTTACATACTAAGAATAGAAACCAGTCTATTAGTTTTATCGTAACTAAAAAAAATCAATAAATATATTTTAACTATGCTGGTTTGATAGTGGTAATAATCGGGGATGAATGGAGGTATTAGACTTCCCGTTTTTATTGCATTCTTAGAAATCGACTCTTAACAGCATTCGCGTAAATGCAGAATTTTTTCATCAAGTTATATGAAATACATATGTTTATTTATTCTATTCATGTAATAGAATTTGTATAACTTATACTATCACTATTTTTGGTTCCGAATCTTTCAACTAGCATTATAGTCATATAACAAATACATACAATGCTTACGATGGTAATGCACAAATTAAATATTTACTTATGAAAGTTTGGGTAGATATCCTCTTTCCGCATCAAACTGCATTAGTTAAATTACTTTAAACAAGATTCCAAATAGAGTAGCTAAACTATTTTCCCGTATCAATATTTAGCTTTCATACCACATGGACGATGCTGCGCTTAAAAGTTACTCTTAATATGCTTGTGCTGAGAACATATAGTAACTATTGTTATGTGTATATGAGCATAACTTATATTCATAAGTTATATTGATAAAAGAGATTTTGCCTAATAAAAGTGCTTGTTGTGCCGCAGATGATGCCTGATATTGTTAAGAAGAAAAATGGTTGCTTAAAATTAATGAAATAAAAGATGTGAACCCTGAATTAGTTTTCTGTTTGTAATAAAATAATAAATCAGATACAGTGTATTCATCTAAACGACTTTGGTCTTTTCAAATTATTTTTGAAATTGAATGGAGACCAAGATCATTCATTAATGATTGAAGTGGTTTTTAAAAGAGAAGTGTCAGAGAGGCCGTTCACTTTCAAATACTCTTTGTGGCTTAACGAACCTCTATCTTTGAAAAACTAAGGACTGCTTAATTTTTCATAAAGAAAAAATGTATATTAAAAACTTAAAACAAAGCGGTTTGGTGATTTCTCGATCTGATAATATATGTATACAGGAACATCTATTTAAAGATTTGAATAAGTCATTTGATAATTTATAAACCGAAACTTGAAAAAATACTGTTGTAAATTTTACTTTTGAATCTTGAAAAATTTTGATTCAATGAATTAATGTGCATATGTTTTACTTTCAAGTTCTTTTTTAATGGAGTAGGCTGACAAACGAGCAAACAGAAAACTCACCTGATGGCAGTCGATCACCGCTGCCCATGGACATTTGCAACATTACAGAATTTGCAAATGCGTTGCCAACCTTTAAGGATTGGAATTTTTGAAAGAAGGAGAGAAGTGAGAGGGGACGAAGAGGAGAAAAGGAGAGGTATAAGCCACCGGCCACTTTACTCATCGGACGAAACGCGAAAGCAAAAACACTTCCACTTTACGCCAATTTTATGTGCGATCATGGTACTTATCCGGTTCGAGCCATTCAGCAGCTGGAGCGGCTGCATAGCTCTACCACTGTTACAACCGCCACCGTTACCACCGTTAGTTTTAATGAAAAGTTACAAGACTAGCAAGCTATGCACCTGATAATAATCGCAACGTCTGCCCATTGTAACACGATGCCATACATGATTGCCCATACTGCACATGTCAACCGGAAATCTAAAATATTATATCAATACCAAGTTATTTACTATTTTATTTAATGGATTAAGCTGACAAACGAGCAAGCAGTTCACCTGAAGATGATCACCGCTGCTCATGGACATTTGCAGCGTTACAGAATTAGTGAATGCGTTGCCACGCGTGGCAACGCATTCACTAAAAAAAGGGAGAGAGAAAGGTGAAAAAGGGAACCCCTCGGAGATAGAGAAAGAGGTAGGCAGGGGAGTAAGAGAGTGAGGGAGGGGAGTGAGAGAAGGAGGAAGGGAAGAGAAGAAGATGGGCCACCGGCCACTTCACTCACCGGACGAAACGCAGAAGCAAAAACACTTCCACTTTACGCCGATTTTCTGTCAGATAATGATACTTATCCAGTTCGAGCCGGCCCATTCAGCAGCGGAAGCAGCTGAGTGGGTGTACCACCGAATACTGTTAATATTTAGGCAGGCTAGTGTCGTCGTCGTCCTTATTTCAACTCCTTCAAAACATTTTTAAACCAGACATTAAGTATGTCTGTTAGATTATAAAATATAACAACACTTGGAAGAAAAGTCTGCTCAAAGCCTCATCCTGATTTGGAGTCACTTCAGCATCCTTAATCAAAGCAGCTACTAATATTAATATGGATCTCGTTCTAGTTCTAAGTCTAGTCTATTCTCTGTCTAGATCGTAGACAACCTCACGTAGGTGAATATAAGTGGCCAGCGGTCTACGACTGGCCACTTGTATTCAAAATCGCAGGGTTCACTTGGGATAAGGTTAGATTATAAGAATCTATGTTCTAGTAAGTTTCTTTTGGTAAAAAAATTATGATAAAAAAATGGTTACTGTATAAACTAACACGTGTGAATTACATATATCAGTTCTGCTATACGTACATATATAAGTTTATGCCTACTGGTGGATTTCCATAAAGTTTACATTCCTATATGATATATAAAATTATTTTTTAAGCCTTTATAAACATAATATCTTTTTCGTTTTTATTTCTTCGTGTAATAGTTGCTGGTTTGTATATGTGGTAAAAATTATGACTTTTATCAGGCTTATGTAAGTACAAAAAATGTAAATACATTTATCTGCTATAATTCCAAAGATTTAATGAAGCCCTATATTTACGCTTTTCTATTAATAACAACTCCCATTTTTAAAGAACTTTTTTCTTAGAAATTTCTTTTTTAATATATTTTGATTCGTTTTAAATGCTCAGATAAACTAGTCAGAAAGCGCTTATTTAATAGACGGCACAAAATAAATGAATGAATTCGGAGCTACTTTGCTCTGTATCTTTGACTGTCAGATAAATATAATCAACTAAATATGGTGTCAATTAACATAGGTTTACGATTTCACAGATTATTTCTGTTTTATTTTCTGCTTCATTTATCCCAGAGTTCCATTCCATCCATAGGATATTGCGATTGAGTTTTCAGACTACGCAGCTTGAAATTAAAAGAAAAATATGACAACAAAAAATCTAACATATAAACAAAAATAATATCTGTTAAAACTTATAATTATAACTTGGTTGTTCACCAACTAAAGAAGTATAACGTCGATTTTTATTTAACAATGACAAATTATTAATATTTACGTAAAATTAAATGTAAGTTTTACATTTAAAGTTAAAGCAAGCATCGCTCGGAAATAAACCAGTCGACATTGTGCACGTGTTGTTGCAGTGGGAGTTTAAAATGGTGCTGTCAGATAGCGTGTTTTTGTTCTGAAACTTCGTATGAGTTACAGTTTGCGTCCATCCGGCTCGCTTCAAATCCTTTAAGGGTGAAGTCGTTAAGTGATTGAATTTTTCATCACAATATCCACAATTAACCATGAATGCATTATTTAAGTGTAACGCTCACAATACGTTAAACGTCCAAATCTCTGTTATAAAATTAAATTTAAAATTATAAAAGTTTAAAATTTGAAAGCCCTAATTAGCACATAATTCCCGAATAATTTAATTTTTAATTTAAGCGTTGCGTTAATTAGGTGTTAATTAAGATTTCTAAATTTGACTCCTTAGTAGGGCAAGACGGGCTTTTGGGCTTGTATGGTAGTACCGCCATTGCATACCAGTCCAACTAAACTGGTTGATATAAAATATTGATAATTTTAATAATACATAATGAATATATAGTGGCTCAGTTTTAAAACAAGGTTATCAAAATATCTAAGCAAACCTAGCACAAGTCATAAGTATGGACTTCTTATGTTATTGATCCAATTTTTTTTTCTCAATATCTTTATTATGCTTTCTATTAGGTATTACCACGAAATGTACAAATTTGTGTTATTAAAATATCACAACTCAATGTGATAATGTTTTCGCAAACAGCATCATGCTTTGATACAAAATACATATATAATAAAACAGCTGTTATGATTGGAGACTAACGGCATAAACTAGAACCAATTAAAAATAATATCTTATATAGGCTAGTTTATAGGTCAACCTTTATGCGACGCTAGGTCCGATCCTTAGATCAATACTTTCCTAATCTAAAATAAGATACTATCTATATACCGTATGTCATAAAATGTAAAATGAATAATTCTTGCTAGTGAAAAAAAGCATTCAATTCATTTGAAATTCATTATAACTTAAATAAAAGCTAAAAAAAACTGATGATTAAAATTCCAGTTACCAAATTGACGCTAAGGGGCGGTGTCAACATTATTTACTTAATACTCATATAGTATTAATGCATCCTCTGTGAGCAGGTGACATTCGTAATTTTAATAGTTGGCACGATGAGCGGATTGCTCAATTACTTTACATGTTTATACGAGGCGGCTGTCACGTCTAAATAAAAATCCTGAGTATGAAATATACCTTAAAAAAAATATTATTTATAAATAAACTTTTCAACTCGTTTGAAATAAGTCACAAAATATTTGTGACAAATTTCATATCATATTTCCCATTGATTCATAAATTCTGTCGCATGTTTATTGTGATATAATTGACACAGGTTTTACAGTAACCATTTGTATACCAAAAGGAACTTACTAAAACATAGATTATTATACTAGCTAACCTTATTCAAAATAACGATTTTGATTACAAGCTTTTAACTTGCGCGGCTAGCCGTCTACGACAACAGAATCAAAATCCATATTATTGGTGGCTACATTGATCAAGGATACCTGGGGTGACTCCAAATCAGGCTAAGGTTTCGAGCAGAATTTTTTCTCCAAATGTTGGCATATTTTAAACAAATTTAAGTCTGAACTGTAGAAGGGCTAGTCTTAATGTCGGATGAAGTTAATTTCAAGCGTCACCAGCTAGTTTTGCGTGCATTTCGCTCTATGAGATAGCGTAAACCCTCCTGAAGAAGTTTCTATGTCGTTCTCACAAAACTTACTTCAAACCCGTAAATGAGTGACGATGGAAAATGGCTTAGCTGGAGTCACGAAATGCGACTGCTCGCTTCTTCGTTGCTGTGGGCGAACGTTTTATTTATTTTGTTCCTTATAGCTCTCCCCAAAAGTAGGAATTTATTCAACCATAAAAATAATTTCAGTTTTCTTCTAATGTATTGCTTCAACAAAACGGGTTCAGGTCTCCAATTTCAGGTCCACTAGACGCGAATCCAGAAGATGTTCTGCTTTTCTCCGATACCCAACCATATCAATATCCTTTTCACCATGCTTCATTAACGCTATCTAAAGGGCGTACAGTTTCTGCTTTTATCATAGTTTTTATCAATTCTGGAGTCCTAACTGTGGGAGGGCGACCACTTCATTGTCTGTTTTCTACACCTGAATTTTCATCATTTCGTGTGATGGACCAATAAACAAATTTTTGGTTGTATTCAAATCTTTCATTACTTCGAGACTCTGGTTTGACGTATAACCGCACCGATACAATGCCACAACCAAAATTCAGTCTTCTTTAAACGTCCACTCCATATTAAAAAAATAAATGAATATTCGAAATTCAAATTCATTAAACTTTTTTTTGCCAGCATTCAAAATAGAAAAGATTTTATTACGTAACAGAACTTATGACACGACTAGATAAAGGAAAAAGACAACATAAGTTATCATTAACATAATTTAGGAATGACCAGATTTGACATCAACAACAATGTTTATATTAACAATTCGAGTGCTACTTGTTAGAAGTCAATTAATTAATTTAGAAATTATATATTCTATATACGCATTTATTACACAGTGAATAAAAAACTATTTAAATATTGATTTATTGCTTTTAGTTAACTTCAATTTACACGTTTTTATGTATTAATTATAAATTTATAATTGATAACAATGACATCCGTAAAGTAATTGATGTGCGATATTATTATATTAATGTTCAAAATGCTAAATTTTTCCACTGTAAATTAGGTGGGTTAGTGATTCAGGCCGCACATTTAACTTGAATAATTCACTACGTGATCTGAATAGAAGCCTGTATTTTATTTTATGTGATCAGATAGAACCCTCGAACTTTGTATACCTTTAGCTCTTAAATCCAACTATTCCAATATTTTAACGATAGGATCACCCGGTACAAATTTTGCTTTATATGACATAAAATATCACAAAAAAAAAAAGATATTGGACTTAATTAAGCTACAAATTTGTCAGGATAGTCATGTACACAAAAAAATTATCAAATGTATGTGAACTAATCATCATGAATATCTTTTTTGGATTTTTTAATACAAGCTGCAATGGATGCTTCATTACCCCAAAGGTAAACATGATAACTCAGTGGAAGCCTATTTTCTCTTCCTAGCAGAATGCAATCCAACGAAAATTTTACTCCTTGCATATATGGATTTACTTAATCGAGTTTACAGAGAAGTATTTAAATTATTGAACTAGCATTGCCTACAACAACTTCTTCTGATTATATTACATGTTTACTAGCCTACACAGTGAATTTTTCTAAAGATTATTAGTATTAAAGCGCATTTATAAATTCCAAAGACAATGCGGTGACACGCTTCAAAAAGGCAGTTACTGCTAACTCAACTATGAATGGGACAAAAAACTCAAAAGTTTTCTAAACGTTTGTATACAATTAAAGTAACATAGCCACTACTATTTTGATCGAAATCTGCTCGCATAGGCCCTGAACATTATCATGAACAGTCCTACAATATTTTTTCAAACATTCAAATTAATTATAAAATTGCCTTTTTCAAATTAATTATAAACCCATAATTAAAAAAAAACGTGAAAACTTAATTCAAAATGACATTAAATTTCAATTTAAGACAAATGAAATCTTTGAATTTCAATGGTTTCAATGCTCGATTTATTAGTTCAACAAATATTTTATTCTTCGATTGAATAAACTTTTAGGATAAAAGTTAGCGACTTCAACCATAAGACAAAGTTTGGGGAAGCGATACGGCAAGTGATTTCGATAATAGAGTAAATGTTGAAGTTTCATTGTATTATTTAAATCGAGTAGCTTTAAAATTTAACTAATTCTTATAAAAAATAAAACAAGACCAAATCTTATTAATTCATAAATGTCAGAGAGAATTTAGTATTAAGAAAGACAATAAACAAAAATTTTAAGTAATACTTCTGGTGACCTTATTCAGAAACCTTTATTCTCTAACAATTCTCCAAACACTAGTCTACTCGTAATGTAAATAAGAAAAACAAAAATCATGTTCGTAATTGTTAAAATTGCGGGATAATTTTATAAAAAAAAAATATAAAACAGCAACTATTCACGACACGCTTTGATAAGAAATACTTTATATAAAAAGGAAATTTTTCAACTTTTGGGATTTTGTAAGTATCATTTGATGGCAATACTAACACTATGACTAATATGTATTTAAGCTAAAAAAATCCTCCCCCAGGCCTACTCTGGCGATTTTAACACTCACCTCAACACCGTACTTTTAGCCTTACCCTGAGCTTTCTTAATATTCTACAAGGCAAAGAAAACTTTGAGAGGGAACTGCCAATCGCTAATTAAAGTTGTTGTGTTGACAGTATTATAGATATTAACCTTGATTAAAGCGACCTGCACACCGCCGTCCATTAAACTTAAGTTCCAAATCAATAATACTGTGAACACTTGCTAAGAAAGTTTAATTTGCTTTAATTGATGTTTGTCAACAATACCTTATGTGTGACCATGCAGATAGAGCCTATATCCAGCTTGTAGTAACTTAACATTTCTACGGGTTTGATATCCTGATCTAGAATTGTAGAATCGGATAGGCTAAAAGCAAAAACGCCATTCCACGTAAGACTTAAGTGTCCAACTCTGTGTCTGTCCAACAGTGTTACGAGGGCAAATTGAGTCCTTTACTAGGACTCAATTTGCCCTCGTAACACTTATCTTACAAATGCCCTGATGGATCCCCTAAATATTCTGGGAAAAAATCCAGACGAAAGCCTAAATGGATGAAAGAATCTTAAGTCACATGTGGCCAGTAGTCACATGTGGCTAGCAGTCAGCAGTTACCATTGCTTGATAAGCAAAAATGTCTCTCTAACCACCACGTTATACATGTAATTCTTACAACGTTTTAGCACTGGTTTTTCTAAATCGCTCCATTTAATTTTCTCCCTATTTGAGTCGCTACAACAATATTCTCCTTTTTGTCTTTGCATCACATATCTCTACCTCCATTGCAATCCATTAACTTAACAAATTCTTTTTGAATCCTAGATGGTAAGAGAAGTAGGAGAATTAGGGATTAAGGATGTTCGCATTGACAATATTTTTTATATATGGTGGGTATAACATCTATCAAACAGTCCCATACATATTAAGAGCAGAAAAAAATAAATGTCAGCAATATTTCAGTTTTTTTTTATATATAAGCAGCTTGGGCTTGATGTACAATAACAAATATATACCATATAACAAATATATTTCCCTACATATTATTACCTTTAACCTTCTCCATTAAGCAATAATACTGTACTTATACCTGTTTTAAGTGAATAAACACCTTAAGTAATTTTAAAAAAAATAACATAAAGAATAAATCTTGTTTTAACATAAAATTTTTAGCATAAAGAATAGAACTTTGTTGCTAAAGGCTGACTAAAAGACGAACCTTTGTAAAGTGAATGGATTTGAAAGCGAAAGCATCATGAAACGAATAGATAGAGATCTATAAATGTAAATGAAGTACACTTTAAAACACGTAAACTGTAGATCTAGCGGTAACCGCTAGATACACTTAAATGTTGTCGAAGCAATTTTGGCTTTTACAGGAAGCCGCTTCCTTTTACTATGCACTCAACACTTTTGCTTTTTTTTTTTCAAAAAAAAAATTACTACAATTTTTATGTTTTTTTACTTAGCATTTATAGCGTTATCGGTGTGACTTTAGTCCCTAAAACAAAAAAATTGACATTCATATGTATGTTCAAGGTACTATTGCCACCGCTGATGTTATAAGGCTTATTAATATGATTAATTTCAAAAATATTTTCAACTCATTAAAAGAATTTAATAGAATAGTAAAAAGAGTGATTAAACTGATTAAAATCCAGTAGCGACTGGCAACTGTTTATTGTGGTATACAAAATTGTTATATATTTTATTTTACTATGTAAATATAACATGATAAATATAACGGTTGTTTAATGTGTTTGCTCCTCGAATGTCTGTGAAGCCTCCGCGCGTCGTCCGGTAAGGCTGGTTGTCCATCCTTTCCCGTCCCTTTCTCCCTCGCTCTCACTCCTGCTCCCTCCTTCTTAAAAAGGGCTGGCAACGCATTTGCAAGTGTCGTAATGTTGCAAATATCCATGGGTGGCGGTCAACTTACCAGCATAAGTTTGGTAAAAGAATTGTTTTTTTCCCGGCACCCTCTTAGCATGAATCAATCCACTGGCCGAGCTAAAACAGAATTATTTAATTCCATGTGTTAATTTACCATAAAAACTGAACTGTATTGTCACCTGATTTTCGTAGCCTTGAACTTCCCCTGTAAAACAATTTGATCGTTTACAATAATTGGATGTCACAATGTCGTCAAATTATTAGACGGTCCATTAAAATAAAATTCAAAGCGAATACACCCAATGGTTCGTGCAAATATGCGGCACTATTTAAAACTTTAACATCTTCTCCCTTTATAAAAAAAACGAGTCACTCGAGTTACGTTGCGTGAACTGAACAATTTCTTTCTTCCGCCATAAGAGAATAAAAAACCTGTTTAAAACATGGTTTCTTCGACATACATAATTTCCGACCAAATTTAGAGAATAAAATGTAAATTTAGTATTCAGATTCAGCTCAATTCTATAGTGATCATCCTTAAATCACAAAATTAATGAACCACGCTATGAACGTGGCTATAAAGATTTTCAAATAATCTTTTGGTGAATTTTTAGGAACTTTTTACACTTTTTTTTTGTTCGTTCATTAGTATAATTAAGTTAATTCGCTTGTAGAATTTTCCCCCTTCGGTGTTATTAAATAACACTCGACTTTTTTAATGTAGCCGTTGATTATTATTGCCTTTCACTGCGTGTATTCAAGTATTGTTTCTTTTATTTTCCTTACATATACGTAAAAACATCCAATAAAATTTCCAATTTAAAATACAAATAACTATTGAACGTTATATATATATCGATTAAAGTCGCGTTAATTTCGAAAAGACATACGGATTTTGTCGCGTGTTTAATTTTCTTTTTCCCGGCATACGAATACTTTACAGCATTAATGGTCGAACTGATATGTAAAAGACAAACGTCTTAATATCATAGTAACTGGCTAAAGTTGAGCTTCTTTGTATGAGTAGTTTTGTAAGAACGTGTTTTCATCAACAATCGAGACACTGATTCGATTTCGTATTTTCATAATAAGTTAGTTCGATTTTATTTTCTTGTAGTTGTCATAGTTTTTTTTTAATTATTTTTATTTATAGCCATAAAGGTGAAGGTTAAAATATACCCTTGTGAAAATTGTTAAAATGAGAAAGAGAAATTTAAATAAAAAGTCTTGATACGATTTCATTGATTGTAATTATACGAGTTAAGTGTGCGGACCTAAATCAATAAACTCAGCAAAGAGCCAACTTTCGCCATAAATCCGTCTTCGGATTGACGTTTAATCAATTCCCTGATAAAAGCTTTAATCGGGGACTCACACGAGTTGCCGAACTGCAACCAAAGTTCTATATTGCCTTTGAAAAGTTGTGTGGGCGTGGGTGTGTATAGTTGAATGTAAGCATTATTCGTCACTAAAAACGTCTATGCATGCTATCGATGAACATATTAATTGTAATAAAAAAATTAAAAAAGATATCCAGATGATGTACACAAAACAAAAGAAATAAATCTCAACGTTTTGTGAAATTAAAGTTTTGATAACTGTTGAAATAAATAAGAAATAAAAGAAATCGTATTTTTTTTAAGTAGAAAGTAATCTTTAATCTTATCGTTATTGAAATCACTAGATAAATAAATCGACGCTCCCGAACAAAATCTCGGTAATCGAAATTTTACAGGAGAAAAGTTTTACTGATTTTATTAAATTAAAGCTAATTTTTTTATAAAATGTAACTGTGTTATTAATAAGAAATTCCTTTATTAAAAAACCTAGTTTTTTATAAAAACAAATAA
>DWHO01003546.1:0-11909 GCA_018247575.1 Eurytides lysithous rurik | reverse complement strand
CGCGTAAAATTTATGTATGTAAAACGCTCTTGTAACACAAGACATTTCTGACTTACAATAAGAGCAGCGTTTTTTTTTTAAAGAAAAGAAAAGAAAAAAAAAAAGGCAATATTCCATAATAGGCGGTTTCATGTGTATAAATCATTATATAGTACTTTTTTTTTGTTAATAATCCCAAATAAAATACTTTACTAAAAATTATAGTCAAACCATATCTTAACAAACTATAAGGCACAGTTTACTATGTACACAAAATAATCATGTCCATACTTATAACAAACAGCATTTAAGAAGCTGATTTTTTCACAAAACTGACTTATAACTTGACATCATTTTATTTGTAGTAAAATGAAATACTGATTATCATGTTTTCAAGATTGAACCAACATAAATGTTATTTTTCCTAATATTTACAATAATTATTTTATTTATAATAATTGCATTAACTTCTTCAATATTCTAAACTACTACACTATTTAAAAAAATCAAATTATCATTTCAGCGTACGAACTCCTGGTGGTCGCCTTGTTTATCAGTATGTCAAGAAGCCCAAGAAGATCCCAAGATGTGGACAGTGCAAAAGCAAGCTCCGAGGTATCCAACCTGCACGGCCCGCTGAGCGCTCCCGCCTTTGCTACCGTAAGAAGACAGTAAAGCGTGTTTATGGTGGTGTTTTATGCCACAAGTGTGTGAAACAACGCATTGTCAGAGCTTTCCTCATTGAAGAACAGAAAATTGTGAAAGTTCTCAAAGCACAACAGTTGAGTGCGAAAGCAGGCAAAAAAGCCACAAAATAAATGTTAGGCTGTAAATAAATTTAAACAAAAATTGCTGTGTTTTTTTAAAGACATTTCCAGATATCCAAAATAGTAATGTATACACCTAATTCTGTTTTTACACGGTTTTGATATAACACGGTTAGAAAATAAAATATTTTTAATTTTTTTACACAATTTAAATTTTTTTGTACTTACCTTTTTTTTTTGTCAAATTTAATATCTGCGAAATATGTTCATACCACAAATTTAGGGGAATTCCCTTTTTGTTCATAGAAGCTAATTTACTGGTCAGAGCAATTGAAATGTGTTAATGTTTTTGCATATGATCAATGTCTTCTTTTACACGGATTTTTCTGGAACCAATCTACCGTGTAAAAACAGAATTAGGTGTAATACTAAATGTAGCATTGTTGAGAACCAAATTCTTCGAGCTTTATAAAGAAAAATCAAATTTTAGTTATTATTGGTAAACATTTAAAATATGTTTATGGTGTTAGACATATTTTAGTATAATGGTATGGGCTGCACAGTTTTATAATAGATTAAACTTGTGTAATTTAAATAGGAAGCTCCAGCTACTTTTGTAAAGCTATCTTTTTACTAGCTGACAGTAGTAGTATACAGAACTTAGTTTTTTTTAGTAGGTGGCCAAACAAGCCAGCAGATGAATTGATGGTAAGCGATCATTGCTGCCTATGGATATTTGCAACATTACAGAACTTGCAAATGCATTTCCAGCCTTTAAGGTGGTCAATTTTGGAAGTAGGAGGGACAGGATGGGCCACCAATCACTTCACTCACCAGACAAAATGTGCAAGCAAAGACAATTCCATGCTGAATTTCTATGAAGTCATGGTACTTATCCGGTTTGTGCCGGCCCATTCAGCAACTCCATGGCATTACTACCGTGAAAGTCGTCCAATCCATTTTACAAGAAGCTTATTTGGTCCCAAAGTTGATACTTTGTGAGCATTGACATGTCATTTACTTTACTTTGTTAGAATGTTATTTTTTTTCGTATGGAGTAGGCTGACAAACGAGCAAGCGGCTCACCTGATGGTAAGCGATCACCGCCCCCATGGACATTTGCAACAGAAGTTGAAAATGCGTTGCCAGCCTTAAATTTTGGGAGAGCAATTGGCCGCAAAAAGAAATCCGCATGAGGATTTACTCGCGTATTCGGGAATAAATCAAATAGTCAATCGTAGGGGTAGCATAATATAGATTATAAATCTTAAACTGGCCATTTTTCTATTTCAATTGTTCCATAGATGATATCTTATGAAGGAAAAAAATCCCTATACGACATTGTCACTCCCTAATAGGGTGATACTTATGATCCAAACCTTAAAATATTGTAGTGTTCATTCGAATGTATATTTACATATACTAGTGATCGCTTAGTGGTCGAAATCGACCCAGGAGGCTTTCTTGAGTCTTCTTTAGTAATCGAATATTCTAATTTTTTGACTGCGACATTTATGATTTTAAAAATAAAGTGTTTGACATTAGTAGTAAAAACGTAAACAATGAAGAAATTAATTTATCTAATTTAATATATATTTAATGAATAACATAAGAAGAAAAATGTGAACAAAACTATAAACAATAACTTTGACAAATTTAATTTTCTTCCGCGAGCGCAATAGGCTGTAAAAAGGATCCAAAGTTTTCACTTCACGTATTAATATTTATATATATATATAGCCGCGAAACTTGGGAACCATTTTCCACCCCCGACAAAGAGGAACGTTAAGTTTGAAGTGTGTTTCTATGGCACCATAGAGCGACGTAATAATATGCTCTGTATTTGGCAACAAACCCTCTGAACGAATAGACAACCTTGATGCGGTTTCTTTTGTTTGAAATCTAAGGTGATCTAATTGATTTGAACTATAATTTATGAAGATCTGTTCAGGCGTTTTATGATGTCGGTTCGGGTTATTTTGTTCTTGTTGTTGAGGCATATTTATATAAGAATATTATTAGTTATGATCTTGAAGGGACGCCGAAATAGAATTCAATCTTATTGGTGTTGATTATTAAGATGTTTATCCCTGCCTATAAAATACGGTGGGAGCAGTCCATATCTAATACTGCATTATCGCGTAATATTTTTATAATGATTTGTTATTTTTCAAATTCATCATTACCTATATTTGTATACATAAATATGTATTACATTGGTTGTATATTGTTATATTATATATAAATTATTATGTAGTATATTTGTCATAGTTTTCTATTATTAGGTATGGTTCTATTTATTTGTGTCAAATATTTGTAACGTTACACACGAAATGCCTAAAGGCATTAAGTCCACCCTTTGTAATCCCTCTTGTAAGGTGTTTGTAATAAAGTATAAATAAATATTAATTTATTTACGATTGCGGTAGCAGCTGTGCCCCCGGGTCGATCCGCTTTAGTACAAAAAATTCACAGAAAATCTGCATCTAATAGAAGCACGTATGTCTTTGCGATTCTTCTGGATGCCACAGGTGTCTTATATCCATCAGACATCTTCTCACATCAATGTACACTACCTCGACTATTCGTGGTACAAAATGAAAAAATCCTTTGTACGTCTGGCCGTTGTATATCTACACATCTGAGAAGATATCGAAGTCCAACCTTTACTAGTTGTTCATTTTCTATAAGGTACTTTACCTCAAGAAGAATAACTTGTGGTTGTGGCTATGGCGGTATTCTGACGGTTGGCTCACAATAAATACTCTGTAACATATTATTTATCCGACAAAATGTTAATACTTTCTTGAAACTCGGTGACAAACATGCGGTATAAGAATAAGCTTGTAATACCTCGATTTCGTTTCCAAAAGGTGAAAAAATCCTTCATGGGCTTAAGTGTACGCATACTATATAATAAAATTCAACAAGATGTCCTGGATCTACCATTTGAGCTTTTTAAAACTAAAATTAGAAATAATCTATTTCGTAAATCTTATTATACTGTTCAAGAGCTTTTTGTGGTCCAAAAAGCTTGGAGTTTGGTTGATTGACTCGTATGTGGGATAGATATTATTGTATTAAGACTTAACATACTGCTACATTTTAAAAGAGCAACTGTTGGGTTTCTCGCCGGCTCTTCTCAGCAGAACTGCATTGTGAGTCGGTGGTATCTTCCACACGAATTGAGATGTAAAAATGACGATCTAAAAGTGCTTGTAAAGACCTATTTGAATAATTTTTTTTTGATTTGATTAACAATTACAAGTTACAATTATTTCCACAATGAAAAAAAAACCAGTGAGGAAACTTGCATATATAAAAATTGTAGATGAAGTAAAGGTCACACGCAGTCAGTGTTTTTAATGGATCAGCTATAGACTTCGACCAATCTAAAAACATATACCAAATGAACCCTCCGACATGTTTATCACCGAATAGTTCCCTCGTTAATACATGGAATAACATACCTACAAATTTATCAAAATCCACAAAAAAAATTTATTTATATTAGTTTTGTTGTAAAGTATTTTTATATTAATTTTCACATCGTATTCTTTTTTGAATTTGGCAACATTACAAACTGCAAACAACACACATTTGTACATTGATTAATCTGGTCATTATTGTTACGTGCGAGAGAATAATATTGTGAAATCATATTTTTAATAGTAATTAAGTTTTTTTTTTTAATATAAAACATATATATTTATTAAACACAAAGCTGTGATATAGTTAATAATTTTTAAAAATGTCAAATCCTTGGAAAAAGGTTCAAGCACCAGTAGACGTACAAAATCTTTCCGATATAATGTCTGAAGAATATGCAAGGGGACTTCAGGACAAAGAGGAAATCAAATTTGCTGAACAGATGTCGGATCATCATATAGTGTCAGAGTCGAACGAAGTGCCTCTAGAAATTTTACAACAGATCGCCGAGTGTAACGTGACGGAATATTGCAATTCAGATGCCATTATTGCGAAAGTTTTGCAATGTCAATTCGACAAAGAGTACGATGATGAGGTGAAGAGAGTCGAAAGAAAAAAGAACGGGGACGCAAAGGTTTCGATATCTTATGACAACTACCGGAATGTACCTGAACACCTCGTATATGATTCAGATTCGGACGATGATGTAGAACGGAACGGCTCTAAAGATTGGGATCGCTTTGAAACAAATGAGAAAGAGTACGCTAGTCTTCCTAAAAGAGGTTTTATTATGAAAGACGGTGAAATGGTCACCAAACATGACAGTCTGATTAATGGAAGAAGGAATGCTTGCCGTATAATGGCTTTCCCCCCTGAGGTCTGTACTGGTGATGGTGCTGGATTTGATATGAAATTGCCAAACTCCGTCTTCAATCAGCTTAAAGAACATACAAAATGTAATCAGAAGAAGCATAAACTGTTGGATAGGAAGGAGAGCCAAGCCACTGCCGAAATGGGTCTGGATGAACAGACCAGACTTATTCTGTTCAAGATGATTAACAATGGAATGTTAGAAGATATAAATGGCATTATTTCCACTGGTAAGGAGTCAGTTGTACTGCATGCAAATGGTGACCAATCATTCCCAGATATAGTAGTTCCTAAAGAATGTGCAATAAAAGTATTCAAAACTACACTAAATGATTTCAAAACCAGAGATAAGTATATTGAGGCAGATTATAGATTTAAAGACCGCTTCTCTAAACAGAATCCTCGTAAAATTGTGCATATGTGGGCTGAAAAAGAGATGCATAACATGATGCGAATGCAAAAAATTGGTTTGAACTGCCCAGACATGGTGTGTTTGAAGAAACATATATTAGTAATGTCATTTATTGGCCGAGACAATAAGCCTGCTCCTAAATTGAGAGATGTCATTCTCAAACCGGAAAAATGGGAAAGTGTCTATAATGAGATAGTGGATGCTATGCATAAAATGTACAATGTGGGACACTTGGTGCACGCTGATTTATCAGAGTATAATATTCTCTGGTGGGAGAACAAATGCTGGTTCATTGATGTATCACAATCTGTGCAGCCTGATCATCCGAGTGGCCTGAACTTCTTATTGAGGGACTGCAGGAACATTATCAATGTAAGTTAAAATCTGTTTCTTGATGATCTCTTTATGAATTACATTATTAAAATAACTAAATCCTAAAAATAAATAAGATAAACAGTTGATACATACATATAGGTAATAATTTATAATTCACTGATGACAGTGCCTGTTCTGCCTAAATTATTTAATACATCATCTTTTCTTTTATCTTACAATCATCTTTTTTTTCTAGTTCTTTGAGAAGAAATCTGTACCCAACATTAAAACTGCTGAAGAACTTTTCGAAAGTATAACTGGCTTTGAAGAAGTGGATGTCAATTTGCTGGAAGGAGTTCACACTACATATAATGCATTGTCATCACGCTTTGAGATAGCACCTGATGACAATAGAAATGTAAGCTATCCATTTGAGTACTGCTGGCAAAAAACTAGCGAGAATAAACAACCTGTTTGTGAAGATGTTGTTGACAGTGATGATGACGAATTTGAAGAAATGTGGACGCACTCTATTCAAAATAAACCCATTGATAGAGCAGCAAACTTTGGTAATGAACTGAAGACTCAAGAGAACACTGGCACAATTCCAATAAAGCAAGTTGATCAAGTTGTTGACAACAAAGCTAATTTTGGTAAGGTAATTGATGTTGCTATACCTAAAAGTGTTGCCGTTAAGAGTAGTGGATTAATTGATAAAAAATCTTAATACTTGTAATATGAAAGAATTCATATTTATATATGAATATACATACATAACTACAATGTAACAATTGAGGGATGACCTTGACCTAACTGGCAGATAGTGTTATTAATTTAGCAGATTGCAAGTAAAAGTGCAAAAAAATGTTGACAGTTGTTGTAATAAAATGTTGTGGCAACAATATATTATTTATCTTCTTTATTCCTTTGACATCTTTGTTACAGAGTTTAAAAAGATATAAAACAATATTCATTTAATGCTATTGCATTTTGACAAGGAACAGTAAGTTCAAACTTCTTTTACACAACAATGACACTCAACTTCGTCATGTGTTTTGTAGCCAATAATACACATAGCATATTAAGAGACAAAAATAGTTAACAGATCTAAAAGTACTCGCTTTACTACTTTTCAGACTGATTTATATTACATTATACCATACATGGACTAGAAAGATACAGTAAGACTAATTAAGTAGTAATTATTTGTTCAACTATTGAAGGCTTCATTCCTCTCTTCATTAATGAGTGCCTGCAACATATCTGCTTGCTGGATGGTAAGAAATTGTTTGGTGTCTGCGGCTACACTTATTAGAGATTGCAAATCTGAATTTGCATTACAGATAACAATTGACTGCAGTTTCAGCCTCAAATCCGTATTGAAGGGTGTTGCTATAAGAAAAACTTCACATTAAAATTATAAAAATATGTAAATTACAAACAAGCTATATGGAACTGTATTTTTTCATAATCCAACTTATCGCGAATAAATCTTAAAATGAATAGAAATTACCGCACCCTGTTGAAAAAAAATATATTTTCTAATAAGTTTGTATACATTTAAGGTGGATATTAAAATTGTTTGAAATGAATCTGAAGGCAATAGTAGTCGGCCACTCACCATCACTTTCCACATCATTCATCAAGTCAGTAAACAATTGCTTGAGGGATTTAGGTTTGCTCTCCTCATCAGGTTCAACAAGTAACGCCAACAATACTCTGCTTACTTGAATTCTATTTTAAAAGAAACATAATGATACTTAATGGCAATAAGCTAGAAAAAATAACAAATACATTTTTGAAGAAGAATAAGTATACTTCTATGTAAAACAGAAAATGTGAATACACAAGGAACTATAAATTAATTGTTTTAATGAAATACTTACTCCGTCAATACCTCTTTTGGTATACAAGTATTTGAATCATATATTGTATTGGCAAATTGAAATGCTGTATCAAATTTATCTGAAATACAAAATCATTAAAAGTCCTTATTGAATATACAAATGAGGTAATATTTTAATGAAATAAATTAGAAAGGTATTTTGTATAAAAATTAAGCTTTAAAAGATTTTTATTTTCAATAGAAGTAAAAACTAAAAATCTTCAAAAACAAGCAAAACAATATTATTGAATGCATATAGTATGATCAGTCAGATTGTTTTGTGGGTTAAAAGAGATATATCATTTGATCCCATTGTGGGGTGAAATTGTCTTCACCCCACAATGGGATCAAATGATATATCTCTTATCAAAGTGCAACTATTTTTTTCATATTTATGGAAGTATTGCCTTAAGTCAAATATTTGATTATGAACTATTTTATGGACATTATTATCTTTTATTTAAAAACAAACAACATTTTAAACACTTCAATGTTTATAATCACTAAGCAGATAGATGTTGGACACTTCCAATGTTAATCATGGAATACATTAATTTTGAAAAT
The DNA here is from genome assembly GCA_018247575.1 of Eurytides lysithous rurik. Lineage (NCBI taxonomy): Eukaryota > Metazoa > Arthropoda > Insecta > Lepidoptera > Papilionidae > Eurytides > Eurytides lysithous. Next base: position 3,688 of record DWHO01003546.1, on the reverse strand, counting down.
GATTAATTGATGAATGCTGCTATTGTATTTAAAACATCAGGAATTACATAAAAAAAATGGTAAAATCCTAATAGTTTGATTTCATAATGTGTAATATTTGCATAAATATTTGATTTCTGGTTCTTACCATACAGGAGATTAAAATTTAAAGTGTGCCTTACTTATGTTAACAATCACCTAGCCATTACTATAATCTTACCTTTTTAAATTATAGGAAATATGATACTTTCTGATTCATCAGTAATCCTTGAGAATCCTCTGCATCAATAAACCACAAATAAATTGAAAAATGTGAAATGAGACTTACTGCAATCAATCAACAGGTTAAGAAGATTTGTCATATACATTAACTTCATTTTACTGTCTTTGACAGAATCCAAAGCTTGTTCATAATAAGCAACTGCTTCCAACTTGTGGTTTAAAGAAACAAGGTTATTAGCCAGTTCCATCAGTATAGAGGTGCGGATCAATGACTTTTCTGGATATTTGTTCAGTGCTTGCATGTAACAACCAATGGCAGCCTATAATAGTCATTTTCATTCATCAACAGTTTTTAATTCACAAAGCAATGTAAAAGTTTATTAAATTCACATAAACTTATTATGATTTAGGTGTCCGTTTAGAAGATAGCACTGTCAATGCAGCCACATTGAATATTGCAGTAATTCGATCACAAAAGTGGACAATGCAATTAAAAAAAATTATCTTTAATAAAAAAAAATTCACCTCCAAATTCTCTCGATCGGGACTAAAGAACTTGAGAGCTAATAATTTCTGCTCTGCTTTCACAAATTGCCGCGCGGCTGCTAGATATTGCTCGGCTTCGCCTAAGTGATTACCAGCTAGAGCTTCACATTTTGCGGCATCCACATAAGTTTGGCCTGCGAAAGACGGCTGCTCAGAGTGTTCACATTGAATGGCTAAACCAATGAATTCGTTGGTAGCCTCCGAAACATTCGGCTTACGCATGAAACGCCTGAAAACATGTCGGTAGCCGTAAAGCTTATCACCACAAATAGTTGATAGTGTAAATTATTATATTTCGGAATATTGTACATACTTTTTCAATTTTGTTTTAATATTAAAGTATTGTTCATCAAAACTAGCGCTAAGATCAGTCGACATTGTAATTTATAGTTAAAATCCTGTAAGAAGCAATGTCCACCACTATGTTTCAGTATTATTTACTAATATGATCTGTCACATCTAAAACAGTTAGCAACAGATAGCAATATACTATTTGAATACACCAAATAAGTATACGCAAAAATAATTTTATTTAGTTAATTGTTTTTTATCAATAATAATTATAACTTTGATGTATATACAAAACAATTATTTGGTAAAATAAACGATAAATTATAAATAGAACTGCGTGGTTCCTTTCACTTGAGATAATAGAGGCTGAGTAAATCTAAACAAATAGGTTGAGAAATACGATTAATGTGAGGTGGCATCGATCATACATATTAGACCAAGAGATGGTGTGCAATACACTTGGTTATCAATTTAAAAAAAAAATTCGACATAAATGTGTCCCTCGTGTTGAATAATGTTTAATGATTTAGTTTGAAACAGTAAAAATTTTCATTGCAATACTTACCCTGTTAAGTTTCCACCAGTTGGATAGATCCTACATTCGCAGGATCACACGTGAAGACTATTGATGTGTGGATAAATTTAATATACGCGATGCACTTTCGCCGTACTCTGAGGTGAGCATGAATTACAAGTATCGTACGTTTGACGGGATCCCTAATGGTAGGTCATGATGGGCAACTTTTAAACAGCGACACGTATGAATCTCATCGAAAATTTCAAGAGTTTAACGCCTGTGCAAATGTAGCCTATATATATAGTAGTTATCTAATGAATTTGTTAAGAACATAAATGAATCAGTCAACATATTTTTGGTGGAACTTTATTTCAATACGTTAGACAGAGGAGGAGTTAGAGAGAAGCACATTAAATACGTTTGCCACTAAGTAGATAAGTATAAGCTTAAGAAGGTGTTTAAACATTTTATTGCTAATATCGTTGTGCACAGAGACAGAACAACGTTTACCACTTTTTTTGTTTTGGTTGCCACTTCGGTTGAACAACTGGCTCTCAAGTATTTCTTTCAAAACCAACACCAGAAGGCGATGTGCAAAATCTAGATATCCTCTAGTAATGTCTGTTTTTTAGACCGCCAATTAGAAAAAAAAACAATTTTTTTTTCTTTTGTGCTTTGTTTTTCTTTCTGATCAGCGGATGAAAAAGGTAGTGTTAAGGGTGCTTAATGACAAGCTGCCTATTAGGCACCAAAGAAAAATGGAAAGAAAAAATCAGTTTGTTCAAACTGTATGTAGTGACACTAGCAACATTTTAAAATCTGTCAAAATCATATTATTGAGAGATCCTTTGACGTGTCTTAATCATACTGATTTAAAAAATATAGTTGTTTTACTTACACAGAAATGATAATATTGTTAAAACTTTAACAGATAAATATTTCAGGAAACCAGTTATAATTTTTAAAACAATGGATTTTTTTAAAAGCGGCTTAAAGACCGTTCTCGGTGCACCGGAACCTGGTCACCAGCCTTCAGGAGCTGAAACGGTAGTGCTGTCATTTTATGCTAGGAATTTCATTAAGAACTATTTATAATTCATACGAATAGTCTAATCCCCGATACATTCAAATTTAGAGTAGGCGTGGCAAAGCTTTATTATATTATATTCTTATATCACGAAAATTCCTTTTTATTTTATATTTTCTATAATTATTGCTTTCAGTTTTAATTTGATACGAGTTTTTTATGTTTTATATCTTTAAGTTGTACTGACTTACTATATCTTTTTAATATTATATGTAATATAAATAATATAAAGCCAAATATTTATTATAAAAAATGTTTGTGATTATTTCTTGTTAAAATTTAATTGTTTAGTGAAAAATTATCGGTAAAACTAAATTCTTTATAACTGTAATTCTTTAAAAAATAATATTCAAATGTTTATGCATTTTATTTTTTTATCAAAAACTACTATATATTTACAACTCTTTTTATGATATGCCATAGATATAATCTGCTGTAATTGATGAGCTCCAAGATATTTTAATTGTTTATTAATTACTCAATGCAGGCAATAATTATGTGACTTTTTTTAAAGTTTTAGATCATTAAGCAACATCATTGTACATTAAGCTAATATTTCTAAGTTTACAGTGCTGCAATATAAAGCTATTCGGAAACATGTCTGCCAATGTAAAAAAAAATCTCTTATTTTTTGTTTTTTCCTATTATATTATACAAGTGCTTTTTGTTTCATAGAAATATAAAATATCCTATAACTGTTTTCAGGTGGAAAGGCTTGTAGACCGTGTAAATAATTCAACATTATTGGAAGATCGTAGAGATGCTTGCAGAGCTTTGAAGGCTATGTCTAGAAAATACAGAGTGGAAGTGGGAGCTCAAGGAATGGACACATTAAAGCAGGTATGCTATATACCAGTGATTTTCAAAATGGTTCAGGTGGATCCCCTAGAGCAGTGATTCTCAACAACTGTGCCGGGGCACTTTTGTGTGCCGCCAATTTCAAAAGTGTGCTGCCAAATTTTGTAAATGTATAATAATGTTAATATTATTAAATTATATCATTTAAAAAGAAAAATATTTTTAACATGAATATATATTTAAATCCA
>DWHO01003545.1:0-11913 GCA_018247575.1 Eurytides lysithous rurik | reverse complement strand
GAAGAATGGGTGAGAGGATACAGGCTTGTCTAATACCTTTTATAAAACTGATGAACCCTCAATATTGTTATATTTTTTTACTATGCGATTCAGATTAAAAAGCTTCTCCCAAAATCCCGAAACGCCGATACATCCCAAGCATGATTCGCGAGGCCAATTAAATAAAAAACCTTTTTAATTTTAAAAGTAAAATGTGGGTTGGCAAAACGTGCTTAAGAGCTTATAGTTGATAAAATTACAACTTATCTTATTCACACTGCAATACTTTAAAATACCATAAAAGTCAAAAGATCAACTACACCGAGGCAAGGTATCTCTGGTGAATGAGTCCTCAGAGATACCTTACCTCGGTGCAGGTAATCCATTCAACACCGCGTATGACTTCTACCCGGGCCAAATATTTGTTCCGTGTCCGAGCGATTTTTGAGTGAAATTTGGGTACGTCAAAATCCACCCTGATAACACAAAATCTTAAAATATGGGTAGCAAATTTATTCATCCAAAAAAAATCGGCTCGAATGAAACGCATATTGTTACGAGTTGTCTTAGCTGCCAACACACAAATACGACCCGCAAATCACCACCGCTCTAAAGCATTGGGCTGCTTTACTTACTGTGAGAAACTTTACGTCTCTATGCTTACACCGGTGTCGTGTTAGACGGTTATACTTCGCAATACTAGTTGGCCTATTTCTGCAGGAGAAATACATTGTTACATTACAATACCAACAACTACCAAATGGAAACAAGTTTTCTAAGTCATTTTATCTCTTAGCCATATTGTACCTGGTGCCTAAAGGAAATGAAGACCACCAGAGGACTATATGCTCCAGGCAACTGCCTACATCACCCCATAGAATATTTTGGTAATATTCGGTAACTTTATGGGCAGCTTTCTTACTGACTTGTATCCGACCTAAAATGGAAATATACATTAATTTACTTAATAATTGAATACAAAAAACAAGTGAGATAAGTTTAAAATGACGTTTAAAAAAAAAGACGATGAAGAAAATAAAAGCATTATACTAAATTACTTGAGATAAAGATATTAAATACAACGCTAAATATTGGCGTAAGCAGCACAACAGAAAGTAGAAATAAACGGAAGTTTAAAATAGGAGGGATTTCTCGTAGAAAACTTTTAGTTCATTAAAAATATAATTGAGGAGTTCAAAAACAAAAATGAACACAATACATAAACAAGAAAAAATATACAAAAGTAAGTTAACAGTTCAAATGAGTATACTCGTTTTTTCGCTCGTCGATAAGGGAAGGAAGAAAAGGTTACGTTTAATCCCTATGTATAATTTTGTAACCAAATAATTATACCCGCATGTAAGAAATAAATATTCTTTTGTTAAAATGTTCTTTCAAATGCCGTTATTATTATCTCACATATTCTGCGAGCAAAATATTATACTAGGCTTGCGTAACATTTTTCTTATTTTACGCACATGACATTCGGGCTTTCATAGCCTTTGCAAACTTCCGTTGTTAAACGGTTATAACATAAAACCAACCAAACGGTAATTTTAGGAAGCCTAAAGATTTACGAAGTTTAAGACCTTTTAGCAAACGAATAACAAGCGTTCGACAAAGGAAGGAGACCAGCTTTCATTGCACTAAGGTTCCGACAAATGTATACATGTTATAAAATTTATTAAAACAATTAGCCATCATAAGATATCCATTACTGAAACATCGAAGTACAATTTAGAATAGTAGAATTTGTAAAAAAAAAATTAAGTGTGATTACAAATGGTAAACGCGTAAAGTATACTAAGATTTGACGCTATTGATTTGGGCAGTCGTGTAAAAAAACGAATGCAGGTTTCGGCGCTATGATGCTTACACACTTTCGGACTGGTGGTGAACACATCATTAAAACAAAATTAGAGCAAAGTAGAATAGACAATAAATTGAGTATAACCCTCTCAATACTCGAAGACTGTACAAATAGGTCATGTGAAGTATTTTATTCTAAAGCTAATATTAAATGCTTGCTTTCAACTTTTACGTGCTACCGTTATAAAAAATACGATTGTTTTTACAACCGTACCTATAAAACGAAAACTAGATAAACAACGTTGGATAGTCATCAAATATTGTGGATTCGAATACTGTTATGTAAATTTACTCTTTGCAAAAATGTAAATGCACACCTAAATTGTTTGTGCAGCCGAGAACGACGGAATGTAAATAAGTTTATTCATATGGATGAATTTAAAAATTCATGCCAGCGGTTGCCCGATGTTGGTGGTTAATGTATAGGGTATTACCTGTTTTGAGTTTTTTGACACCATTAGGTCCTAATAACGAGGGAGAAATGTTTGCAACGGTATCCAACAATATCTCTATGTACACTTCTTCGCTTTGCAGGATACTGTTGACGTTATCTGAAAATATTGACTCAATCAAAAGTAAATCTATAAAATAAATAGGCGTCAAAGTCTAATACAGCACAATCGTTTAATTTGTTATTATGACAAATATGAAGACTTTGATGCAGTACGATTTTCTAAGTGTCAAGTGTGTTTTACTTTATCGCCGATGCAATAGTTATGCGTTTAGGGTGAAAGATTGTTTGTTTATATAAATGAATGTTCCCATTTATCCTCAAAACGGATCGACGTGTTAACTTGCCAGAGGACATTATTTATTATTTTTAAATATTGCTTTTATCGTTATTATAATTTTTGTAGTAGTATTTGTAACTGGACACTCAGTAACACTTAAAACAAGTTGTTTTTCTTTCTGTTCAGACTAAACATAAAGATACCGAGCACTGTGCAAACAATTTCATTATCTTCGTGATCAGCTTTAAACAATTTGAATTCATTTACAAACACGAAAGTCACCTTCATTTTTGAACACAGTTTCTAAAAGGTAATCGTTTGTTAAAAGCGAAGTGTACGGAACTTCTCCATCGGAATAGCTTAACACCTCGCTCAATTTTCTATGGCCATTTCTACTTTCGATGAGACTTTGGGCTTGTTTCATCTTAGATTTCTTGCTCTCGACGAAAGCCTCTTGTTTATGTATAACGCTAATTTGACGAGAAGCGGACGACGTAGGCGGTGTTATATGTTTGGTCAGGGTACTGAAAATTCGAATGTCATAAATTTGAATACTTATTAATTCGATATGACTACAACATTTAGAATCCGTTAGCTGATCAAAAATTGTATTCAATAAAAGAAATTACGTAAGAGCGGAGATAAAACTAAATAAATTAAAAAAAAACATTTAAACTCATAATAACTGTTTGTATTTATTTATACTTACTGATAAATTTCTAAACTTTCTGCAGTACTAGAACTGGATTCGTTGTCGGGACTTACACCGGGTTGATACATCTTGACTAAACAGTTTATCAAACGGTGACAGTTGCTTTCTACACGACTTTTTGACAATAACTGTGGTGGATAAGAAAAAAAATAACTTAATACCTTATAGACTACATTTATATAATGATGATGTGAGTAAATAAATATGTAATATTTTAAATGGTTACGAACCTGTACAATTTTTGTTAATGTAATTGATTTTGTGGCGCTTATAGCATTAGGATAAGTGTTACTGCAGTTATTAAATTTGGTTGTAAACTTTTTATAGCTAAGACCAATTAAATTATTATACAATTCTACCAACCTGTGAAAATAAACGAAGTTTTAAATCATTTTAATAGAATTGCGATTTAATTGAAAAAATTGACAAAAAATTTCTTCAAGATTACATGATCTCGTGATAAATTTCCCAATCAAAAATACAGTTAAAACGTTTAAGTTTCAAAAAAATCAAACAAAGGCTGGAAAAATCATGAAACCTAAAACAATTAAAACTTAAAGTATAATCTTACCGTAGGCAGGATTCAAGGACTTTTCGCGAATCTTCTCTGTCTAGACAGGTGTTTAATATAGTCCCGATTAAGCTAAGCATTGATTGTAACATAGTAAATCTGCAGCTACACACTTTATCAAAAATGTGATCATGTTTGCTCACTACCAAGTCGTTGTCTTTTTTTAACCTCGCAAATTTAGGATTTAACTTATAAAAGGATTTGACTAATTTAGATAAATACTCAATAATTTGTTCTAGCACCTTAAAGTAATAAGATATTAATTATCTTATCAATAATACGTAGTAAACTTTTGAAAATGGTGAATTTTTACAATTTTACCTGTAAATTGACCAATTCCAATATATAGCTACGATTACCAAACGAATGTGTTCTGTCCGTGTCAACGGAGTCCATCCATTTGTTGTCACATTCCGATATTATTTTCGTAACAGCGAAACAAACAGTTTCCATTTCCTTAGAGTGATTGTAAAGATCTTGCTCCTCGGCGGTCTCGTCGGTCAGCCATTTGTTTGTTGTTACGGAAATCATATTCACAAATTCAATATAAACTACACGTAATGGTAAACAAACATTATCTTATTTGAGCGCCTCACTAACTGTTCGGTATCATGTTGGAGACTGAAGCTGAAGGTTGCATATTATCGTGCCTATACGACGATCGATGTGTGGAGACATCGGCGCCAACTTGCGGGGCTTATACAAAGTTCGCGTCTAAGCCCTTGTAGGACAAGTAGCAAATGCAATCATTACAAATTTTATTGCTACTCAACCCCGACCTTTAATAATTAAGTGATAGTCCATAGAGTGAGGTTTAAACATTTATTGCTTTCAAATTTAATATCCTACATAAATTATAGCCAAGATAATAACTTACGGAGCATTTTAACCCCTTAATACACATTTTTTTTAATCAATTTAGGTATACAAAAAATCATAAAATTTTTTTTACCTAAAAAAATTAAATTAAATTATATTTCTATATTAACCGTGACCCATACGGAGCTGTAATATTTTGCGACATATAAAATTACAGTGACCGTGACGTTCATGGAGCTGCACAATTCTGCCGGTAAACGTTGCCCGTATATGTCACGGAGGTGTGCATTAAGCGGTTAATGTGCTAAATACTACACGCTATTAGTTAAAGAGTAATTTATCTCTGGTCTCTAGTCTGGTCTAATTTGTGTGAATTGAGAAGTGTTGTTTTAAAAAACAGCTTCTTGTAGGCGATTGTCGCATAGCTGGCTTTGTCAATTATGTACCGAGGCAATAAGGCAATACTTGTTTGTGTAAATCTCTGACTGCTGCTTGTTTGCTACTAATTTGTACTTGGGTGCCTCTCTCACAATTTTCTTCTAATGATAATTGGCTTCTAGAATAATGAATAAAGATTAAAATAATGTCGTATCGAGCAATAGGCTATGCATAGCAACCTTTATCCTTAAATTGTCTACATAGATTTTTATTAAAATTAATAAAATAAGTAAACCGAAAACACCACTTTAGTCTATCATTCATAAAGATGGAAAATATTGGAATATAAAACACGAAGGACGCAGAAATCTGTAAAATCAGTGGAAGAGTGTTAGCGACAAGGTCATAAACTACATCTGGGTGGAAAATCATTTCGGTGAAGGTTGGATCAAACCAAGGCTATTAGAGTAACTTATGTTACGGACATCGTAAACTTGAAAGCTTTATCTAATAAACCAATTCTAATACAAATACTACGAATCTACACAACTATTTTGACGAAGCGTTTACCGCAGTAGTTAAGGTATCGGCTTCGACATTGCGGGTAATAGATTCGAATCTCGTCCGGGACAAATATTACTACTTACTTATAATTGTCCCGGACCTCGGACTTTGTACACATCTTAAAATAGCAATGCATTTTTTTAATAAAATTCAAGATATTCATTCATTTTTGGCCTAGTCATCAAAATTAAAAACTTTATCGTAGAATTTTTAAAAAAGTAAGTAAAACGTAATACGCTGTAAAATAATACGCAATAAAGTAAACACGAATGTTAAACCCAAAAATAACATTAACGCCGAATTTTTAGTAAAAAAAGTTACGTGACTGCGTCTACTCGTGTTCTAAATGTAATAATATAATACTGAGAATAGTTATTGTGACATGTCACGGAAATTTGAACTGTAATAATTCAAATCGGTGAAATAAGCAGGAAAAAGGTTAGGAATTGTTTCACGGTGACTTGTCACCATTTATTTGATTTAATGGCCAGAAAAACACGCACGCTTAAAGAAATTATAATTAAAGAGGTGAGATAAATTGCATATTTCAACACCGACTAATTAAATGATCCTTCAACAAGCATACATCATTTAAAGGTTTTTTTATACAAGTCACGTTTGCGATTATTCGTGTTAACTTCATATAATTTTTCCTTTTATTTAATTTTTAAAGCAAAAAGCAAGCTCATTTTACTTTCTGTAACAAAAACTTTTCAATATCGAAAGCCGTAATAATTCGTGGATCCTATACTAAGGACAAACTAAAAATTCAATTTAGGCATTTATAATACGTAGAAGTTTTTTTTTAAATTTATTATTGCCAATGCTTATATTTTATAATGCCGTATAGTTTTGTTAATTTTTTACTGATTTTAAATTTTTAGTCTCTAAATTTTTAATGCGTTTTGGACACATTTGACCTGTAAAGATAATAAATAAAAGACATTCATAATTTCACAAAACTTTATTTCGCGAAACAAATTGAATAAATTATCCATACTACCTATGTTAACAAAATTATTTACTACTTGTTCAATTAATATTGCAAAGCGACATTTAGGAAGAAAATATCACAGTAAACAATTTATACCTAATAGCATTTATTGATTGATACCTGTACAGTTTGTCAAGACTCCTAATAAAATGTCACTTTACTTACATTATAACGATATTATTGTTTTACATATTGTTCACTTTGAGAATATATGTTTTACCTGATAAAACATTCATATATGGTTATTTTAGGTAAACAAAACAAATTAATCTACGTCACATCGAGTTTCAGGGTAAAGCATATCTAAAAATGTAACAGTTTTGGAGCATTTACTCCCGCCATAGAATTTTTCTAAAAATAGTTACTTTTCAGGTAGATCACAAAAACATTGCCCTATAACGCACCGTTTAATTTTTTCACTTGACATTCTTTTAACTCATATTAACGGTATACCAAAATTGGTAAAAAATAAAATGTAAGACATTAGAATAATTTTCTCTAAACATTGCACCATCATTTGAACACACAAGCCCAAAAAAAACATCTTGAATCAGATTTTTTCTGTTTCATATTTTCATCGTTTCCACCAATATTCCAACAAATGTAGTCAAATGACGAAATTTGATCTATATAAGCCATTATTATGATCAGTTTTTTTCCAGTATAATATACAAAACTAACGGATAAACGTAATAAAGAAATAAACATACTTAATAAACGCCAAGCGTGCTTTTCATCCGTGTCAAAAATCATATATTTACATTGTTTTTTTTTTCAGAGAACGCTGTTACAGCGAAATATCACGTAACTTCAACGATAAAATTCATATATCCTATATTAATTTGCGTGTGTGTGTGTCATTAATATGTGCGGAGTCTTGCTTATAAAAGTGATATAGTTTAACAATTTGCTAATGTAGGCTACAGATATGAGATACGATTTGATGTCTTAACTTTGGAAAATAATATTATAAAAAATCAATTGCGAAAGATTGGCAAACGATAGAAACAAATTAAGCACCTTCCTTATACCTAAATATATTTTTTGCAAATTCTTTATTGGTAACTACGTAGGTACTTTTGAATATGTTTATTTTCTTCTGTATGAAAACGAAAAATCCAAGTCCAAATCCAAGGCCAAAAGCGATGACGTTTCACTTTCATTAGTTTGATAAAATTTTAATATTGTCACCATTTTATTTATTATTTTTCATTTTATTTAATTTAAGTCCCTGGCACAAGAAAGAATAAACTTTTTTCTTTTTGACTTATTTAAACTTATTAAATGTGAAACATTTAGTTCGGAGTTTTGGAACGATTTAACACGGGTAAATATTCTTTAAAGGGTGAAAGAAACTAGTTTAAAAAAGGTTAAATTTCATAACACAATGAAATTCAATTGAAATTCATTCAAATGATTATATATTAGATCACCGTGATATTATTGAAATGAGGAATTTGTCAAGGCCACAAGCGATGAAGGCATAGTTTGTTAGGCAGAAAATGCACTCGTCAATTATCAGTGACGACAGTTAGACAACATGTCGAATGGTGACACAAACATTAATGATTAACTTAAAAAAAATAGTTTATTCACGACAGAACTCGTCGGGCCACGAAACGATCCTAACTCCCAAATGTGTAAAGCGAAAACGCAATAACTTAAAAGATTTTATCGTAATAATTACGTGTAGAAACCGGCTTCAAGTGGCCTTAATAAGCTTGCTCGACGATAGTTACAAACAGTTTATCATAAAAAAAATTGACATATCCATACAAGGCACAAATACGTTGACAAGTCTCTATACTTGGGGTAGCCTTCCATAGGTTTTATATATGAATCAAGACTGTATTCGATTGAATTTTTTTTTCTTAACTAAATTTTAAAAATGGCTGCCCAAAAATGTATAATTTAGACTTGTTAATGTATTCAGTCCTAATTTGAATATAAATATAACATTGTAACAAAATTACCGCTAGAAAAGTATAAAGAAAAAGGTTAATAGAAAAATCGCGGGGCAACAAACAACTATACGCGACAACTCTTACCTTAAACGAAGAAACTCGATAAAAACAGTACCTACCGCTATGATACAGAAGTACGTGTAAAACTAAACTACCGCTACCGATCGCAAAACGTCAATGGTAAAAAATAGTCCATCTGCGTTAATAAACACCTAATATTAATATCCCACTACGTGAACGCGGAATATAGCCTATATTAGTGCTGGTCAAACTTAACAATTTGTATTGCTCCGTTACACGTGGAAGCTGAAGGGCGCACACGTAAACCTCAGTTAGCGCTTACCTTGTGTTAAATTTAAGTTCAGTCTCAGAGACTCCCTTTAAAATGTAAACAACTTTAACGGTTTAGCACTAATTGACGTTTTCGAGTGCAGTCGCATTTGTGTATTTACACGGGTTATATAGGTACCTATAGCGAGTGAACACAATGTTTTCGATATGAAATATCAGCGCGCGTCAGTCGGGCATGTCTATACTTGTCACAGGCACCACGGGTTTCATCGCTTCGTTCTTCTTCTGGTTCTTCTGCGACTTTCTGTCTTTTGCCTTTTTGTGGGTCGCCTCGTCGCTATAAGGTTCCGGATTGGGGGGTTCCCCGGTCGAGCCACGGTTGTTATTGTTGTAAGCGATGTTCGCGTATTCCTGGAGGAGGGGGAACACCGACAGGAGGAACTGGCAGAAGTCCTTCCTTATGCCGAACCACCCTGCAAAGGAAAGGTTCTTCAACACTCACACATGCATATCGTCGCTTACTTTTTTCTCAGATGATGATGATATATCATTTCGGAGAATTTTCATATTTCCCTTTTATAGTATGTTACAAAGTGACATTGTTTCACTTACTTTTACGAACTGTTATATGTCAAAATTCACAACTTACATTTATTGCCACCTTTCGAGCTGAATGACATAATAATGAGGGTGGCGTAGCTCACGAACAGCGGGCTCACGACCACAATATAAGAGAGCCTTAGTCCATCGTCTAGTTTGTTGGTCAGAAGAACCTGTTGGAAATAAATCGAAGTCAAGCGGATATAGTAAGTCTCGTTAGCGGAGTCCAGCTGGGGTACAACAGCGTAACCAGTTATTCCATTGTTGAACAGTAATTTGCATCACTGTTCTAGTATGGAGAAAATAATTTCAATAGAAACTACTGGCACACAAAAAAATCTACATAATAATATTTGAACAATGCAGTGCATAGCCAAACACTAGGGCTCGACGCTTAACTTACATTCTGTATTGACACCATTTGTTCATAAACTGTTAAATTTGTGAATAACAACGCTTCCCGTACAATAAAATATCTGAAGCAAACTAGATTCATATCCCAACCACGTGTAGAGATAGAGATCAAAATCGCAACAAAGCGCAATAAAAATAACCAACATATACCACTGTGTTTTCCTCAAATCCAACTGACAAATTAACTAACTTAAAAACAACTTGAATTTGTATCAGAATTGTTTTACTGTGTTCGATGTTTATTAATTAACCCTATGCACTCGAGGTATCCACGTGAACTTATTAGCAACTCGAACTGTTTTATACATAACATACACACACAAATCAACGCATAATTAAATCTAAACATATTTAATGTATCTTTACATCTAAACGAAGATAATTTAATAAACATCAGCCTATGTAATTTTGCTTGGTGTGATATTATATGTAACAATTGACAACAAAGAATCAAATGGTGAGCGAGAATCAAAGTCTCTCGAGTACAAAGGGTTAAAAGTTACCGCTGAAGTGAGTTCAATGATATCACAACTATTCTTTGAAAGACTTATTTCCTTTATTCTGCTTCGGGCTAATTAAACTGTGTACTATATACTTTTAACATTACTAAGCTATGTCCCGATCGCGGTTTCGCTGCCATTAATTTCTTCTTCATTTTTATTTTATATTTTTTCTTTTAAAAGATAGCTATGTGGTGAATCCTTGTGATTTATTATTCTGTTGTTGTGTGAAAAAAAGACAAACTAACATTGTCACTTGTATATTTATACATAAAGTAAGAACTGCCTTACAGTTACTCAAATTATTTTCTGTGGAAAGTCAGTTTTGCTTAACTTTATAATTTTTTTTTATGGATTAATAGGCAAACGAGCAAGCGGCTAACGCAAGCGATCACCACCGCCCATGGACATTCGCAACATCAGAAGAGTTGGATGTTGCATTTGCAAGTCAAGTCAAGTGCAAGTCATGCAAGTCTCATTTTTTTAAATTTTAATAAAAGTTTACAATTTCTTTTTATTTTTTAAAAAACACTGTCCATATATAGATAGATATATCTTGTGTTATAAGGGCGTTTTACCTACATAAAATTCACACAGACAAATATTTGCCACAGACGTTAATCGACCCTCGAACTGTGACGCCGAAGTTAATAAATTAGCAACTTACCGTGTGGTAACGGGACATTACAATATATTCAAAGGGATACAATATATATGTAGGATACATATAAAAACTATGTGAAAATATGATGTGTTTTTACATAATGATGCTCAAATTTCTTTTTTTGGAATAAACTTAGTGATGGGTCGAGCAAATTGGCGCCGGTGATAGGAGACACACTAAACTATAAGATGTGGTACTACAATATTTATTCAATTATCTAATGGGCTTTTTAAATCAATCGCTAGCCAACTGTATGTCCTTAGGTGACAAGTAGATATTTATAGGTAAATTGTTGATTTGTTACTCACATTTGGTGTAAATTTATTTATACAAACATGTCATATACAGTGGCAGTACTACCAGACAAACCCAAAAGCCCGGCTTGCCCTAATAAGGAGTAAAATTTATATATAAATCTTAATTAGCACATAATTCCAGCAACGCTCAAATTTAAAAATAAATTATTCGGGAATCATGAGCTAATTAAGAATTATAAATTTTACTCCTTAGTAGGGCAAGCCGGGCTTTTGGGCTTGAATGGTAGAACCGCCACTAGTCATATATACAAGTAGTTACCTGAAACACAAGTATTGGTATAACAGTGAAAGTATAGGCCAGAGCGGTGTTAAAACTTGTTCGACGCTGCTGCATGTTCACCTCAGGGGTCCGCAATAATATCCCCGCAAATATTATGCTATACAATACCCCTAAAATTTTACAACAATGGAAACAAATTATTTATGTTAATACTAAATATTAGCAATAAATTGAATAAATTATTGTATACTGAATATTAGCCAATAGTTAATAATTTAGCCATGAAGTCGGAAGCCAATAAAATAATAATATCAAAGCTAGAAAGC
>DWHO01003544.1:0-11916 GCA_018247575.1 Eurytides lysithous rurik | reverse complement strand
CCACTTTACGCCGATTTTCTGTGAGGTCGTGGTACTTATCCGGTTAGAGCCGGCCCATTCAGCAGCGGGAACAGCTGTGCAGCTCTACCATTGATAGATGATCTTGGATAATCAAGACACGGCTTTGTCTGTAAGTCAGTTTTTCGAGAAGAGGTTAATTTAACTGAAACCATTTGCATTTCTCTAAATGATTATGAACTACTAAACGAAATATTTTTTATCTTTCCGTTTGTATATATAAAATGGTTAAAAAAAATAACGTCAACGGTATAGACAAAAAACAAGGCATTTCAAGGCATCCTGACAAAGCATTAAAAATTTCGACTTGAGTGATTGGTCGGAAAGTGAAAGTAAAATTTGAAAATTCATGATTAGATCTCCAATGTTAAGATATAAATTAAGAATTTAAATTATAGGATGAACCATTTTTAAATCACGTTTCACATTAACGCAATCACGTACCAGACATAAAAATATGCAATATCACACAATAACATACTTCCTGATATCTTGTAAGCTGGTTTCTAACGATGATGAGCCACTTATATCCAGGGAGAACAATTTGTATTGAAAATTATTAAAAGAAGTCGGTGTGAATTCCGATGGATTATTAGTTATCAACAAATTCGTATCCACCTGAAATGTGAAGAAGCGAATGACAAACAATGAACTTTTGTCTTTTCTCTTATATATCTGCTTATAAATTAAATTGATAAGATGAAATAACAACGGCAAGGAGTAAAAGAGTAAGAAGTAGACTTCTACAAATTACCTTATTCTCGCGCAGATTAAGTAACCTTAACGAGTCCAATTTATTCAACATGAACTTTGAGAGCATCGTTAGGTTATTCTCAGACAAATCTAAGCTTTGCAAACTGTTTTCGAGCCCGTCGAATGAAGCCGGCGATAAGTCCGTTATGCTGCAGTCCCGAAGTGAAAGCGACTTGATCTTGGCGTTTCTGAATGCGTCCTCCTGGAATACGACATGAAAAAAAGTTAAAGGAGGCACAATATTTCTGGAAGGCACGGAAATTGTATAGGATTGTGTTTATGTTTACATTGTTCTCGTCATCAATCTTTTTTATCTTTTTTATCCTGTTACTGACGGGGACAGTGTGATATCGATTATTAAGAAAATAATAGATATTAAAATCGGATTACAAAAGTCTGACCCAAATGACAAGTCTAAGGAGTGGAATAAAGTAAAGATACATTAATTTTATGTCCAGATTTCTAATAGTACATCAAAGTATTTAATTTTTTTTTTTTTCGTTTTTTTGTTTAGTTGAAAGAAGAGATAATCAAGATTTGTCGGTTCTTCCTTGCATTTTTATATTATTAATTATGATTTTTTGTTATATTGGTATTTCAGTAAAATTATAAAGATTTTTTGCTATGATGGCGACTGTCACAGAATCTATTATGTTGCTACAACTTATTTTATGTTCATTAAATCGTAGTTATATTTTCTACTTTACTCCTACTGCCCGATTTAGCTACGATCAGATATACAAGACCATATAAACCCAGCTTTGACTCCAGCTACATTATCCGCGAACAAAGTAATGTTTACACATTACGACATGGCTACAAAATAATTGGCAATAGTGTGGTACATCTCCAGGCAGACGCTCCAAGAAGGTTCTACAACTAAACAAAACAGAATAAAATTACTACATATGTAAAACTACTACGTATGTACTACTGTCATAGTTACAGAAGTGATACTTAAATATTACATGAAATGTGGTTTAATAGCAACTTATAAAATTATTAAAAGTACATACCCTCAATGAGAATATGGGATTCCCGTTTAAAGACGTCGAGTTCAGAACATTAAAATATTTGAAGGACCCGGGCATCATCGTGCCGATGAGATTGTGATCTAACCTGAAAAATAAAATAATAATTGAGAACGTAGACTTTGACTAAAACGTAAAAATCTTTTTTTTTTTTGGATTAGGCTGATAAACGAGCAAGAGGCTCACCTGATGGTAAGCTGCCCATGGACATTTGCAACAGAACTTGCAGTTTAGCTTGCTTGTTGCCAGCCTTTAAGGGGGGTATGAAAGAGGGAGAAACCGGAAGTAGGGAGGGAAGGAGTGAGCGTGAGGAAGGGAGAATTGGCCACCGGCCACCTCACTCACTGGACGAAACGCGGAAGCATAAAACACTTCCATTTTTTCAGTGAGTTTGTGGTACTTATGCGGTTTGAGCTGGTCCATTCAGCAGCGGAAACAGCTGCGTGGCTCTACCACCATAAAAGCCACCATCTTACACTTATTACATCCACAATCACATCCATTCTTACAGAATAAGTAATACATCAGAACTTTTATAAAGGCAATCATAATTTACTTTATCAAAACTTACTTTAACGTGTCTAAAGACAGAGTGACTCCGTTCAAATCGTGGTTCGGGGGAACTTGTTTGATCACATTGTTGGAAAGATCCAGATATCTTAGCTGGCGGAGTGGCGCCAACTCTTCGTATGGAATATACGACAGTTGGTTGTCACCTAATAATAGCTGAAATTATGAAACAAATTGATTTGATTTAAATATATAATGGGACAGGAAAGATTAAAAATAGAAAAAAACAAAGTGTTTTGTACTATTTTTAAATTCTACGATAAAAAAGGAATATTAACGTTTAACAATTAATTATAATAAAATGAATAAGTGTATAAATCGACATTAGTAATAACTATTCTCTATACAATTTAAATGAAAAGAGGAATATATCCGGGGTATAATTCAGAGTAAAAATTACACTAAATCTTTCAAAGTAATAAACTACTTTTTAAGTAAAAATCTTTACTTAAAAAGGTTAAAATTACCTTAATCAAAAATGCCCCTTCCATTTAATTTTATCATTACTCAATAAGTTGTGTTGATGATAGCTTTATTGTACATTGTCTCGCTACCATAATATCTTACATTAATTTCCGGAAGATAACGTTAAATAGCGGTATGCACTATTAGTACTTAGCTTGATTATTCAATTTTGCGTTCAAAGTATATATTTCCATGGATTTTAAAGGGTTATGAGCGGGCAAAATATTAATTACCTTATTCAGTCTATTCATCCCATCTCTAAACACTCCGCTGTCAATAACAGCTAAATGGTTTCCATGCAGATCCAAAACCTCCAGCATGGGCAGACCGGAGAAGGCGTCCAATGGTAACGTGGTGATCGAGTTATCAGCTAGCACCAACGTGTGCAATGTGTTCTCAAGGCCTCTCCAGTTGTCACCAGATATATCTGTTATCTCGTTGCCTATTGTTCAATAAACACATTTGATCAATTGTACGCTAATTATAGTAACAGCCTACACGTCCAAACGTTCTACGTCGTACTTCGGCTAAATGTTACAGCCTTTGTTCAGACAAAGGCTGCCTCTATAGAGGAATATTAAAATCATTAAAGTAGAAAAAATAAATAAATAGATTAGGAAAAACTAAATTTAATAGATGCTCTTCAGTCTCAATGGCGTTGGGTAGGTCATTGGTCGTCGAGAGACCAGTAAGAAAAACGTATGTACTATGTACTGTGCTTAATTCTGTAAATATTTTGTATGCATATTTAGTGCATGTATATCTTATGGGAATAAAAAGACATTACGAGTATAAATAATAATATTGTTACTAATATGTAATTAATCCATATATGAATTATATCCACGGAGCAGATATTTAATCAAGAATTAAACGATTCGCATCTTTCATTGTAATTATTCTTCTAAAAATGTTCTTATAAAGTTTAACAATAGCACAGATTTTGAGAATATGAAACCGTGTTATCTCATTTATGGTTAGTACGACTACTTATAAAAAAAGGTATGAGGCAAATGTATGAGTATGTGAAAACCGTCTCAAGATTTTATTGCACATAGTACGACCGACAAACAAAATTCTAGAAAATTCTCCATTGTACAGTCCATCTGGAGTGTCTCAGCGCATAGAGATATAAGTCACTGAGTAACGAGTGTAAGGCAGTGCCAATCAGGCTATGTATCGCACTGTGTGTTTATCTGTATGTTCATAACAACATGAGCACACAGGTATATCGCTTGCCAGGCGCACGATTTGCTCATCTTCACCACTACACTTAAAAATAGAAAACTCACAAATAATTAGACAAATTTAAACAATTTTAAATATCGCTTTCTTTTCATCGTAAAGCCAGTAGACATGATTTGGTTAAGCTAACCGGTGAAGTCTCAGATGGATTGTATTTTATAAACAGGTTAACGTAAATGTCTGTTTCCAAACTTTAACACGATGATAAATGTTTCGCGGAAGAATCGTTTGTTATAACTCTCAACAACGTCAGCCTAGTTGTTGTACTAAGTTAATTAATTTGTCTCGAGAACAGGTATGCTGTTTGTAATGGCCGTAATAAATATCCTGGATTAAGTTACGCGGGTAATTTGAATGGAAAATTAATGCCTATCCAAATGGTACCTAAAGAAATATACTAACTGATAGTGACTAAATTAGCTTAATGAGTCTGGTGCATTGTCTTTTTTTTAATAATCATTCATTTCTTTTATTGACACGGTCAATTACCTTATATTGACATGGTTAATATAATTTACCAGATTTTTGAAACAAGAAGAAATATTTATAATCAATATATAATTTTGGCCTTTGGAATAAAGTATAAAACACGATAATAAAATTTTTATCAAACTTCACAAAATAAGAAATGAAGAATCTGGTTTCCTCGCGTTCTATTTTTAAGTAAGAAGATTCGCTTTACGAAAGGAATAAATCCTAACGAGTAGTGACACTGTCAACCGAACAGCTAGCAAATTGTCCCCCTCACCTGTCAGGTCCAGCAACCTCAATTTTTGCAGATAACGAAGCGCCCTGCTAGGCACGGCCGTCAATTTGTCATGCTTCAGCTCCAACTCCCATAGCGTGTTGTCGAGGCCGTAGAACGCTTCCTCGTGTATGCTCTCTAAGGGGTTCTGATTTATTGCCAGCCGATACAGACCTGGAATCGATCGGGGAATCGAAATAATACACCACGCTAATTTAGCACGTAAGGTGAGCACGTTTATCTCGTGGCCAAACATAAATTGGAGAGGAACTTTATGTTATTCGCTGGAAACGACATTCCGTTACTTCGTTGTATAGGAGTGGATAGTTCTTTATGTGGTCATTTAGCGGTTTTATGTTTAAACGATATTTTTGCAGTGTTCAATATCATTTAATCAATCAAAATAAGTGATCTTAACTTTCTATATTTAACAATAGTTAATTTTCCACTTGGCATTTGGCATTACATTAAATCATAATTTTCCAAGACTGCTATACGAAAGTATTGGATACATATTTATATTCTACGATTTTCTTTAGTATTTTGATTTGGGAAATTCTTCAATAAGTTCAGAGAATATCATATTATCAAAATAATATGATACCGGATCCAATTCTCCAAAATCCAAATATATCCTTGAGAAGTTTGACGCACAAATTCTATGGAAGAACCGAATCCTCAATGTAAAGAGACAAAAAAAAATCTTGATAGCATAAGTATCGTATTTAACGTAACATTTATTCTTTAACAAGCAGCATTGCAAATCCTTCGTTTAATCCGCCAGCGACCTTTCGGCCAGCAGGCTTATAAAAATAGACGATAATAATCCATTTAAAGGCTCACGTTGAGTGAACGTGAAATGTCAGTAGATCCACTTAAGGTATTGACTCTGCGAAGCTCTTGTGAAGCGAAGGGGTTTCAATGAAAATGCGTACATCATTAGAAATTAAAAAGGCTTACGACGTATGTATGAAATATTAAATCTGAACTACTTCTTTGCAACAGTATATGATCAAACGTTTTGATAATTGTCGTTAGAATTTAAATAATTCTATTGGAAACAATCCAATAACATTTTTAGCTCTCTCTTTACAGATTTTGCTGCTATAGTTTGTATTTTTTTCTTCTCTCGAATATTTTATAAAATTTATCGTCATACCAACATAACCAAACTATGATGTTAAATGTTCTAATGGCCATACACCATAACAGCTTTGGTCCAATCTCCAATCTACGCAATATTTGATATGTCAACAAACAGGCGATGATTGTGACACAAAAAAAATCTATATCTATAAATCCTATTATTGTTTTTTTAGATGCATATTGTAACTATCCCTCTTAGTACATAGCAGTAAGGAATCTTTTCTATACGAATAGGTATTTCTAATATTCTACCTGTGGTTTGGAAGAATTGCGGCTCCAAATCACGTATCTTGTTACCCGTCAGCAGCAACGTGAAAACCTTAGAGCTATTGACGGCAGCAGGCACTCTCAGTATAGGCACGTGCTTGCACGTAACAATACCTAAATCGCCCGCTGGTTTTGAGCAAGTGCACAGAGCTTGGAAAAGACACGGCGGGTGGCCAGTGTCAACGTGGAGCTGGAACAAAAAGAAAGACCCGTTAAGACTGTTTCATTGACAAGCATTGAATCGTATTATATTAAAGTTTTTTTTTAATATGTGTACAATTACTAAATTATCTTAAATAATTCTTATTGGCGAATATAATCGAGCCGAATATAAATTAATTTACACGTAACAGTTTCGACAATTACAATGATATACAATTGTTATACAATGTAAATACATATGTGAATTTTTTTTTAACAATTTTGTGGTTGGAAAATATGCTATATAGAACATACATAGAAACATAGAAATGGCTAATGAATAATTGTGTTTGTCGTTGTGATACTTTATACAAAATTAGAATATTTACTTCGAATATCGATTTCTGACGCAATGAACCCCAAGCGGAAATACGTAAATCATGATGAATATAAATATGAAAGTTCTCGACTGTGTTGAATCGTATGTATGTACAAATGCGCTTAGCATTCCAGTTGGAATGCTGCTTATGCCATAAAATGCCCTGTCGCTAATACTTTACATTGGTTCTGTATTAACGCGTAAATTTAGTCCATCCTTAAAGATAATGGCGCAAACAAACGTAACCGCTCTGAATACGATTGATGCGAAATACGTTCTAAATAATTTATTTTAAAATACATTAACTTCGATTGATAGCGTAAGCACAAGTGGAACAAGTCAATTAGTTTGATTTTCCTTAACAAATGTATACATGAATCCGTATTTCGGAAAGCCAAATGGGAAAATGTCTTTTGGCGAGTTGACGGCAAACTTTGAACGTAATTGAAAAAAAGACATCCAAATGGAAAAAATATTACGTCACAAATTATTCAGGACTTTATGACACACAGGAATTTATAAAGGACATGCTTTATAAAACGTTTTAAAGGAAGATACTTCAATTTATTTTCTTAATAAATACTTCAACAAGCACCACACACACAAAAAAAAGTTGATATCGACATATATATACTTTATATCTAATTATTTTCAAATGCCGTTGTTTTTTATTGAATGGGAAAAGAAATAAATTAAAGACTCGAAGAACTCTACTCAACACCTTCCATCTCCTTTAGATTTTTTTTAAAACTTTAGCTCGTTTGATTTTGCGGTAAGAAACTCTTGAAATAAATGAAGTATTTAATTTATAAAATGCTTTAAAAAAATATAAACACAAGTTAATTCTTGTAATAGAACGCTGAAAAGATATGTTTAATTAACAAAAAAAAAGTATTTTTGTCAAATATATTTCTGCGAGGTAGATAATTTAATATATATTCATATCTCGCAAAAACAGTTCAATTTGTTGCCAATTTCTATTTACGCAGCTATATCGTTACGTAGATGGATTTTCGAGGGTACTAGTATGAAGTGTTATTGGGTTTCTTATTTGAGCGTAGGGTTGCCGTTTGCAAATAAATTGATCCTGAAAGGTTTTGGGATTCTGATTTTAACCAAAAATGCTTAAATATATGTAACAATAATGGAACGATACAAATCTGTTCTTCTACCTTTTTCTTAATCGCTTAAGCCTTATTAACATCATGAAAATGGTGTTCATTTTTTAAACTTTACGTTACGTTACAAGGTAGGGTTATAATTAAACTGTATACGGTACATTATAGTTTTAAAACTAAAATTAGAAATAACCTATTACATAAATCTGATTATACTGTTCAAAAACTTCTGGTGGACCAAAATGGGTGGAAAATAGTTTATTGACTCGTATGTGGGATAGATATTATTGTATTAAGGTAAAGTAAGTACTGTAACGACATTTTAAAAGACCAACTGTTGAGTTTCTCGCAGGCTCGTCTCAGCAGAACTGCATTCCGAGACGGTGGTAGCTTGCTCACGAACCGAGATGTAAAAAGGACGATTCATAAGTGCTTGTAAAGGCCTACTTGAATAAAAATATTTTGATTTGATTTTGATTTGAAAACGATATTGACGGACAGTAATACATCAAGGTTGATTTGATATGGCTTGACTTTCAAAATAATAACATATTTTGAAAGTCAAGCCATATCAATTTCTAAAAACAACCATTAACATTTTTTTGAATAATTTTCCAAAAACAACCATTAACATCATTTTCTAATAAGCTTTAACATTGTTTATTGAGACATAGTAGTAGTCAGACAGTAATTAGGCAGATGAACACATCAAGTTATTCAAATGATGTCATCATTTGGATAACTCGATGTGTTTATGACAGTTCGTCTTCCCCATAGAGTGGAAGAAGAATAGCGAGTGGCGACCAATAGCCAACTAGACAAATGCGATAGAGAATTTTTTCAGGACTCTTGCATAGTCCAATAGTAGGATCACTACATTGCCAGCTTTTCTAATGCAATGTATTTAACTTTTTTCATTTACATTTTATTTAGGATTACCAAGGGCGAACTTAATGCCTTGAGGCATTCTCTCCCAGTCATTCAGTCCCCGGGGCGTGGGTATTATATAGTGCAACAAATTTTCCAAAATTACTAATGTATAATTATTTCTAATAATTCAATATTTCTATGTCTTTCTATTATAATGTTTCTAAATCCTTATACCTCTTCTGAATTTTAACATAATTTGATATTCCTTAATCTTAATTCCTGCGTTTCGAAAAAGACAAATTGTCTACTTAATTACTGGGCGCAGAATATAAAACATCTTAAATTTTGGCGACGAGTAGTCGTACTATAGCAGGGCCAAGCAGATACTTTAACTTTATATTCTTTTGACGGTGGTAGAGCCATGCAGCTGCTCCCGCTGCTGAATGGGCCGGCTCGAACCGGATAAGTACAACGACCTTACAGAAAATCGGCGTAAAGTGGAAGTGAATTAGTTTCCTTGTTACATTCGGTGAGTGAGATGACCGGTGGCTCATTCCCCTCCCTTACCTTCCACTTTCTCTCATTCGCCTCCCTATCTCATCCTCCATACTCTCCTCTTCCGCTTATTTTTTCCTCCTCTTTCCCTCTTTCAAAAAAGGGGGGGACCCTCTAAAGGCTGGCAACACATTTGCAAGTTCTGTTGCAAATGTCCATGGGTGGCGGTGATCGCTTACCATCCGGTAAGCCGCTTGCTCGTTTCTCAGCCTACTCCATTAACCGCTCGATGCACACCTCCGTGATATATACGGGCAACGTTTACCGGCAGAACTGTGCAGCTCCGTGAACGTCACGGTCACTGTAATTTTATATGTCGCAAAATATTACAGCTCCGTATGGATTACGGTTAATATAGAAATATAATATAATTT
This sequence comes from Eurytides lysithous rurik, assembly GCA_018247575.1. Classification (NCBI taxonomy): domain Eukaryota; kingdom Metazoa; phylum Arthropoda; class Insecta; order Lepidoptera; family Papilionidae; genus Eurytides; species Eurytides lysithous. The sequence goes on along the minus strand of DWHO01003544.1, from coordinate 2,239 downwards.
AATTAATTGAATTTAATTTTTATAGGTACAAAAAAAAAAAAATTTTTTTTGAACCTAAATTGATTAAAAAAATGTGCATTAAGGGGTTAAGAGCCTATTAACCTCATTGCAGAGGGTGTTTCTACTTTGTGCAAAGGATACATAGACCGTCACGTGGCCTTAGCACGCATTGTGAATTTTTCTAGGTTTACCAGATATTTCGGTTTCGAAAAAACATTCTTCTACACCATTTGGCGATGCTTCAGCATTTAAATCTGAGATGTAAAATTGACGATTCATAAGTGCTTGTAAAGGCCTAGGAGAGGCCTTGAATAAAAATATCTTGATTTGATTTACGAATCCATTGGCGTCAATCAATCCAGCGTTAGGATTCGAAGTCAGGATACTTTTTTAGAAGATAGAGCGACGGAACGAGCAATGGCCCTTCTGATGGCAAGCGGGACACCTGCCCATTATAACACAGTGGCAAAGAACACTCTTAGCTCTCCGCTATGCTGATCATAATAAAGATACTATTTATATATGGCCTGCAAATACGCCGGCAGCATTTCCCTTAAAACTGGAACATTGGTGATTGCACATCATCACTTGGTTGGAATAACTGGCAAGGAATTGGTATCACCGAAGACGGACTGTGCCAAAGAGGCCTACCTAAGAGTTCACCTGATGGTAAGCGATGGTAAGCGCCGCCAATGGACATTCGCAACGTCATTTGCAAATGCGTTGCCGGCCTTTGAGGCAGTTTGTGGAGTAGGAGGAAAACGAGCAAGCGGCTCACTCGATGGTAAGCGATCACCACCGCCCATGGACATTTGCAACATCGAAGGAGATGCAAATACGTTGTCAGCCTAAAAGGTGGGATATTTTAGAAGAAGGAAGAAGGAGTGGGTCACCGGCCACCTCGTTTACTGGACGGAATGCGGAAGCACAAACACTTTCACTTCACTCCGATTTTATGGGAGGTGGTACACATCCATTTCGAGTTGGCACATTCAGCAGAATCAAGAGCTGTGTGAGTGTTATATGCTGCACCATCATATAACACTCACACAGCTCCCACCACTTAATTATGCTGACATGAAAAAGTAACACTGAATTACGAAACCTTGTTTATTCGTTGTCCCCGGATATACGAAACAGCATAGCAATGTTTCTGGCAAATTTATAATAACGCAGTAATTAATACAATTTCATGAAATAAAAACAAATGCAAGCGATGCCGCGGACAAGAACTCTTGTTATGTAATAAAGGTGATAACGATTAAAATAGTCTAAATTCAAATTTATCATAAAGATCTCTTTATGAAAAATCCGTCACGAGTCGGAATCGATATTTAAGTCAGACACAAAAGCCTGAACGTCCTGTTTTCGATTAAAACTATTCAATCAAGTTTTATTTGATAGCATTTCGCCATACTTCAGATCCAACGTCGAAGTCAATAAATATTTAAAAAGTTCATAGCGTACAGAAAAGCAATCATTTTTACGCCGATCCCATTTTACTATTTTGACATTTCTGTAAATTTAAAAGCAATAACGTTGGAGGTCGCTGTCTTTCAATTGTGATCAATCTAATATGAATGGACAGAAGAAGCTTTTTTCGGATTGTTTTACTTTAAAGGTATGAGTGTTTTTACTACGCGATTTAGATTCCAAGATTGAATTGGTAAATAAAATAAAATAATAAATATAGAAATATTTCTATAAAAAGTAACTAAGTAGTGTTATTATTGTATTTATAGTAAGAAATAATTACTTTTTATAATTCGTAAATTCTGCTGTCAGTATTAAGAAAGAAGTTAACGTTTCTTCTAATAATAAAAAAACACTAAGTGTTCGTAGAGTCATTTAAGTTTATAGTTTCAGTAAAAATAATTTTTATGTTTGTAAGTATTTATTAAGCTAATAATATATTATTATTGTAAAAACAATATACATGTCATTATTCTCATTTATATATATTAATATATCTTATTTTCTTTTCTTTTTCACACTATTTTATGTGCACCTGCCTAATATTCCTTTTTGCACCACCCAAAGGTTGACTGGCAGATAATGCCATTGGCATTAAGTCCGCCTTTGTACAACATTTGCGCAAAAAGATTAAACAAATAAATAATAAATAAATTTTTGGTTAAAAATTTAATCAATTATATTTATTATTTGATGTTCATGTAAATACATGAACACCAAATAATAAATATAATTGATTTGAATATATTACTACGTACAATTTAAC
>DWHO01003543.1:0-11918 GCA_018247575.1 Eurytides lysithous rurik | reverse complement strand
GCGGAAGCAAAAACACTTCCACTTTACGCCGATTTTTTGTGAGGTCGTGGTACTTATCCGGTTCGAGCCGGCCCATTCAGCAGCGGATGTAGCTGCGTGGCTCTACCACCGTAAAAATAATATCCTCACTGTTGAATTTATTTCAGTAATAGTAAAAATTAAACAAAAAAAAATGAAACAAATAATCAGTTTTATAATTTTCTTAAAGGAAAAATAGAAAGACTCAAATCAGTATCATGTTGTGTAGGTATTGTTGAATCCATAATAAAAACACTCTTTCGGAGTAAATAAGGATAAAAGTGAGCCCGGATAGTTCAGTGTCCTGGCGCACGTTTTTACATTCATATACTCGAGCAACCTGAGTTCAAATCCCGATGCCGACACCAAAGAATTTGTCATTTTATAATTAGCTATTAATAATAATAATAAGTCAGCAATGGGGCCGCGTAGCGGTATGTATAGAGGAGGTCTATGCCCACCAGTGGTACTTATATAGGCTGTTACTTTAAAAAAGATACAGTAATTTTAATTGACCAAATATAAATATAACACTTGTTGTGGTCTGAATGTTATGTTAAGCGCCTTATGTAAAGCGTCTAGCAATACAACGAGTCGTGAAAAAGAAAAGTTGTCCATCAGTATGATCAATACGAAATGACTGGAATTTAAAATCAAATAAGACGCAACAAAATCGCTAAATGAGTTCCGTTTCAACAGTGTAGTATTCGCTTAAATACAGGAAATCGTTTTGTGAAGAGACGTTCCATTTTTCATATATTTTATGCTTTCACATATCGCTGCCTCCGTGACCTAATGGTATAGGCCAGAGCTTTACAAAACGGGGGTCGTGCGTTCGAATCCCGCGGAGGGCAATGACTTTGTGTTGTTGTTTCTTGTTGTCGATGATCTTTGATCTTTGATCTTTCTAGTCGATGGTTTGCTCTTAGCGGCAGCAAACCATCGACTAGTTCTGCACGCATCCATAAGGCGTTATATCAGTCTGCGGCCCCTATACCAGACCCTGACAGCCCTTAATCGTCAAACCTATATTTTTGTTATATACACGCATAATAAACGCTGGACTATGCAGTATATGAAATCTATCCAATTCCATCAGCTCTCAACATCCAACTGGAGAATTAGCATTTCCACAGGTTCGGTAATCAATAAAGCTTTAGTGCCGCATAGGCTGAAAATATTAACGTCAGTCAATGCTAGATACAATATGCCGCTAGGCATAATACTCCGTTATCTAAGGTTGCTATTTCGTCGACTTTAAGTGATGATAGTTGAAAATGTAAGTATTCACTATTCCAATCCATTTAACCCTTATCTTACTCAAGAGAACTGCGAGGTTCTTCTTCCATTATGTTAGCAGCGAACAAAACAAAACCTCCAGTAGTTCGGATCGCTTGTTTGCCGTTTTTACGGAGCTTAAGTAACTTCACGGTGCAATAGGTTCAAGTGTATTAGTTTGTAGCAATCGAGTAGCGTTGCGGTCCGGTGCATGCGATTTCAGTTGGCTTGAGTGGAAACTGGAAAAGCTTGGGGGCTTATTCCTGTCCGTATATATTTCCATTATTTTTTTTTATGCATAAGGCTGACAAACGAGCAAGCGTTGCACTTGATGGTAAGTGATTACCGCCGCCCATGGACATTTGCAGCATTATAGAACTTGCAAATGCGTTGCCATCCTTAAGGGGGGGAATTTTTGGAAGAGGAAGGGAGAAGTGAGAGGGAGGGAGGAGGAGAAGGAGCGGAAGGGGAGAGGGAATGGAGGACGAGGGAGGAAGGGCAGCGAGGGATATGGGCCATTTTCCATTTCTTTTTTTTAGCTTTCCATCATTGAAAAATTGAAATTAAGGCCCTTGTTGAAAAAGTTCCATCACTCCCTTTTTAAGTGTAATACATTCAATTTACAGAACACTGTTCAATATTGGGGGAAATCGCGCGACACAATATAACGTTGACATAAAATAAAGTGAAGAAAAACAGAAAAAAGTTAAGAGCAACGGTGTTTACAACCGTGAGAGTTTTGGAGGCACTTCTCCTATATTATGATATTAGTACTATATAATGTTTTTTCGAAGTGATAATCAAATGAAAGAATTTTGCTTGGTTGGATGGCGTGTTTCAGTTCTCACCTGCACTATATCGTTTTATTGGTTCGATATCCGAATAATATAACAAATGTGATCCATAAATAAAAACCCCAGATAAAAATAAAATACTCCGTGAACAAGAGAAATGTAACCTTTTTATTAAAAAAAATATGATAATTTTGAATTGATAAATATGACCAAGAAAATTTTTATTCTTAATTTTTTTCTTTAATGTGTCTAATTATTTTTACCGTACAATTGTTTTGTAAGTTTGTCCCTTTGATAATTGTTTTATTTGTGGATTACGGGATTTGATACATTGGAAACAAACGTCTTAAATAAAGGGATAAAAAAGGATTTTTAAATATAAAACACAGGTATAAATATAAAAACTTCTTGGTCTGAAACTCTCTAGACACGGTTGGGATATTCCAAATATGAATCAAAACAAACTTCGGTAAACCTTTCATCCGAAACTTACTTTTACTAGAACTTGAATAACTAAAATACAAATTTCCTGATCTCTCCTAACTTACTGACCCCGTGTAGCCGAGTTCGTGACATTCAATAACGCCTCGAGCGGGGTTCAAAAAGGTTCCCGATTTTCAATAGGTTCCAACTATCGCTTCAGCAATAATATAATTTCAAGTCTTTGTCAATGTTATAGTATTTTTGTATATCAACTAGTAATAAAGCAACCAATACATCAATAGACTTATCCAACGCGTTTTTAATTCGATCCACTCGAATTTGGTTTGATTGATTAATAGTCGCATAAGTCGCCGTTACAACTGCAATAAGCATCGTAAATTCTAAAACTAGTTTCTGCGACAGTAACAATATGGATCAAATTGTTAAAACAGTTATATTACGAAGGTTCTACGACCTACGGTCAAAGCAGAACAGAAAACGATTATCTTAACTTTGAAACGCTCACATCTGCACTTTACAACAATAAAGCTGTTTATTTTATCGTAGAAAAGGACCCGTGAAACGGACGAAAAGCACTATGTTGTAAATATGTTTGAAAAGCTTGTAAAACAAATCATATTTCCTTTTATGTGAATATCCTTACCGTCTAAAAGTATAACAGTAATAACATATATCATTATAAAAGTCGGAAACATCAAACAACACAATAGACAAGCCGAATAGCGTTTGAACTCTAAAAGAACGCACTCAAACAATGCAACAAGTAAAAATAACCGTTAACACTCCACTAAAACCACTCTGGAGTAAAATATGTCCCTCGTTATCTCAATGACGCATGGGATCGGGGTCACGGGCCGAGTGAATTAAATTATCAAATAACAGTTGCCGTTTCACACATAACTGTGTTAGGCCATAATGTGCACAATAACGGGTGGCCAACGCATTTCCCATGACCACTCGGCAATTTAGATTAAGACGTAGTCCGAGCGACGCTTCAATGACTCTAAAGTCATGGACGATCGTAACTATCTTTAATAACCACCAATTTCGATAACGACGATTTCCCTTCAATTATTTTCTGTGATTGCGACTTCATAAACAATTACATAGAGCGTTCGATTACTCGCGCGCCTCTAAGGTATCATATAACGTTCGTGCGGTAAAGAAACTGAGAAACGTGCCAGATTTTCTTCTCCATTACCATATACCGTAACTTATAATTATTGACTTCAATTTCGAAAGGAGATAAAGAAGCCAGTAGTAAACCAGTTGTAAATGATATAGGGACATAAACATCACAAACTAGAGAAGCAGCTGCCTTTAAGAAACCAAGAATAAGTTACCTCATTTACCAAGCAAAATGCAAAACCAAACATGTCATTGATTCACACCTGCCTTTAAAAGTTTTAAACTTTTCAGGCGGCAGCTCAGCATTATATCGACACTTAAGGACACAAGATGTTGCTGTTGTTGTTGGTGTTAGAAATATTATCCAGGGTTGACTTTTAGAGAACGACAAACGGCATTGAGTCTAAACCTATAACGGTCTCCATCCCACAAATTATGGGTATAGTAAAAATCATTCATATCGATTGTTGCGTGGAAAACGAACAAAATCAAATATTTCTACCTTAACATAAAGGTGAGCCAAGAGGCTGTTCCACTTTAATGTTTACCGCCTGTCCTATTGGCAAATCTGTTGCCATTAAGCGGAAATAGAGTCAACAGAGTTGGTACGTGGAAAATCTTAAACACAAACTGTTCATTCAAGTGATAACAATCGTATAAATGTACATTTACTAGATATCCTTACTAACCTTAAAATTTGTTGTTTTTTTAATTTCTCCTCGTTGCCTGTAGTAACGGTGCTACGAATTACTAATATTGTCGTGGACATAGATATTTTTTACCCGAAAATTAAAAAAAAATAACTAAAAATGAACCGAAAATAATATTAAATTGAAACGCGATCAAAGCCTAGTAAGAATATATCAAATGTGTGAATGAAATTTAAAGTTATTTAAGTTAAAGCTACAACTACTGATTACACGTTTAGGCTATATTGTTTTAAAATATTGACATAAATAGAAAAGGTAGTAGTAAAGTAGCGTACTTTCATGTATACTCTTTTTATTCAACAAAAGTAATCAAAATATAGTACAACAACAATGAGTCAATAGAACGAATTCCCTCAAGAAACTCTCAAACATTTCCCAGCAAACAGAAGATTAAGTATTCGATTCCAAACACAACTCGGGCAAACATTATTTCGCCATGACGACCTCCACTGGCGTAGTTCGTATTGTAAACAGGTAAATAATAAATCTTGGAGGGCACAGAATATTTCCAGTCGCTAAGAAATAATTTTAAAAATCGAGATTTCCGTAAAAGATGTCGCAGCTTTTAACTGGCTAACCAAAGGGACTAAATCTTCAAAAAAATATATACAACAAAATAAACTAAAAACATATTAAACTGTGAACTCTTTGCTCCATATTGAAACATCGGTACGTATATCCGATGTAATTACATTTATGTCTAATAAGTCTAGGAATGGGACTACACACATTGTAACAAATATAATAAATGTTCAATCATCCATCTTATTGAAGGTTTCCAATCTACAGGACAAACATCAATTGATTACCTAAATGCACAATGTATGTATGTCGTTAGATTTGCAATTACATTTGAATCCACGTCGCAAACGAACGATTCATAACGCACATCATGTTATTTCAAAGGGAACTTGCATAATTATGTTGGAGGCCTTTTATTTGAACAGCCTAATCCATCGACATGTAATTATCTTTACGGATCTGCATCTATGTATATCAAATTCTTTGCTTTAAGTTCAAATTCCTCCAGTCCTTCAACTAAAATTTCGCAATCATTTCGTTTGAAAATTTCTTGTTTTCAAAAAAACTGAGCAAATACCAAATGCCAAAATATATATTTTGCGATAAAAAAATTATTTAAGTCATAATAATCAAATGTCATAATGATTACTTTATACTTAAGCGAATACTACACCTTAAAATGAAACAATTTTAAGATTTTTTTAGTGTTAAAAACACTGGATTTCAAAATCCTGACGTTTCGAATACTTTACAGTAGTATTCATTATGACTAAGTTACACCTGGAATTTACGAAAAACTTTTGACTGTTTATGTTTTTAACATAAAGCAACTAATGTGCATGCACAAAGCTTGAAAAAGAATCTGAATTTCTGACCACATTTTAAATGTTTCTAACCACATTAGGATGAAAACGCTAAAATCCTCGCAAAGTTAATTTTAATTAAAAAAAATAAGAATTAAAATAAGTTACACAGAATTAATGATAAGCTTTTTCAACGCAAGAAGATATGTGATTCACTGAGCTAGTGGGTTTAACACCTGCGCCTGATTTTGTACTGAAGTTTTTTTTATTTTATTTTAATGAAGGTTGCGCTTTTCGCCTGTGCGGCTCTATAATGCTTCATCGGGCACCGCACCCGTGGGAAGGCTAGTTCCCACGGGGGTACCGAAGTCAAAAGCCTACAAGTTTATTGTTAAAAATATGAAAGCAGATTCCAACAAAAAATATTCGTGTCTCAGTAAACAAAATTGCTTTTAGATTATACCGTAATTGGAATAATCACACCAAGAGTGACATTATTCTCAAGCCTAGCAAAATTCGTGAGATGTACATTTAATTGTTCACGTGCGTAGCGCTCTATTTCGGGTTTTTGTGGTAAAACACAAGAACTAAGCCTTGCAATGGATCGTTGAGAATTGTTCATGTCCCAAGGAGACCGCATAATTCCACGTTCCAGTAATGGCTGCTAAGCTCCGCTAAGTATGATCGATGCTTATTGCTTCAAGGAATACGTGCGTAGGAAGATAATTCATTCACGGGCATCGATAAACTGTATACGTAGAAAAGGGAAAATACTAATATTACTTTTCGGATAAATGGAGAGACTTGATTTACTCATAATATTTACATTACAATTTATTTGGGTTTTCAAAGTTCTTGGCAAATTAATTCTGTAAAATAAACAATTTGCGAGGTCAGAGAGGTGACCATTATTATTATAAAAGCACATTGCAGAATTTTGCATCATATTCTTTTAAAATTTTTTAATAACCTTCTACAGTTAAGCTACACATTAAACACTGTGTAAAAAAAGTTATATCCACACATTTTGTGATGAAAAAAAAAATATTTTAAAAGGTCCAAAAATGCGATTTGAATGCTTTTTCTAATGATCTTAATAATTTTAACTGCCCTGTTTTCAGTTCTGTCAAGGGGCCAAAAGAGTTTCAATTGAGTTACTAAGATCGGCATATATTTTTATTGGAATTTTAGCCAACTCGCTATACATTTTAATTTACGTTATAGTCTCACTCCAAACTACAAAAGAATCACTGAGTGACAATCTAAAAAATAACCAAATGTTACAATGACTGCTATACTAATTTTGTCTCAATTATTTTATTTCCCTAACAACCTAAAAGTGAGTAATAACTCACTTATCAGAAGTTATATTTTCAAACAAAGGGAAATAATCTAAAATAAAAATAGGTAACTTTGCCTTTAGGTTAAAACACCTATTCCTGCATTGTTCACTGTATGAAAAAAAAATGTTTTCGTTATAGCAACATATATATACTCGTATATTGAACAATTTGTTCGTAATCGACACCCGTGTGTGATTTGGTTTCAGTTCTATGAATACGTTTTTTAAACATTGCATTGGGAGTAAAAGGTGACTTACATACATTACTTAACATCGTACTTAACAATAAATCAAGTGATTCTTCTTTTACTGCGTAAAACAAGCAAAAGCCACCAAGGACCGATCACAATTTTAATATCACAAAGGAAAAAGGATAAAAACACTTTCAAAATCACGATAGGCTGGCTGTTGGAGTATTGCGACTTCGCGTTCTTTTTAATGAGCTATAAACACAGGACATCTACGTGAAGTTACACTTCACATTGCTCTGTAGTTTAATGGCTTCGTTGAGACGCTGATAGCTTTGCTCCTACTGAAAGTATCTTGATGAAGTGCCGCTATATAACTTTAGCGCGTGCTCTATCGCTAGTTTGTGAGTTTGTTCATATCATAGCCATTGAGGTCACGTTGTTTTCTGCAAGTTTTATTACGCAAGAAACATCTTAACAGTGATCTCTATCGTTGTCGTTATAACTTATCGCATAATAATGTCGTAGTTATGGCATAACGTAAACTGTTGTCGGGGTTAATATACTTTTATATAATTACTTTCTTACTTTCAAATCACAATAAAAATATTCACGCTTTTTTCCAAAAACTTTAAACCTTTACCTTTTTCACAAATGTACAGAATGAAAATAGATAAATTCTTTTTTTTTTTTTTACGGATTAGACTTGCAAACGAGCAAGTGGCTCACCTGATGGTGAGTGATCACCACCGCCCATGGACATTTGCAACATTATAAATTTTGCAAATGCGTTGCCAACCCTTAAGGAAGGGGGGTGGAATTTATGAAAGAAGAGAAATTTTTGAGGAAAGATGAGTGATGGGGGGGAGCGGAAGGGAAAAGCGAGGGAGTGGAGGCAGAGGTAGAGAGGGAATTGAGAGAGGGAAGGGAGGGGGAAGGGCCACCGGCCACCTCACTCACCGGACGAAACGCAGAAGCACAAACACTTGCATTTTACGCCGATTTTCTGTGAGGTTGTGGTACTGACCCGGTTCGAGCCGGCACATTTCGAGCCGGAGCAGCGGGGGCAGCTGCGTGGCTCTACCACCGTTAAAAATTTTATTCTATTTTCAATCTGTACATAGGTATCCATTTATTTCGTTTATGTGCGTTGTTGCGACTGCGTTCTAACCCTATCATTCCACCAGATATCTTTATATAACGGTAATGAAGTGGAAAATTGTGTAAACTACTGGAAAACACCATTTTAGAATATTTATTTACAATAAAAGCCAAGGAACATTTCTAAAATCACTCCCAAAATCGAATCGAATGTATTCCAAGGTAAAATAATGAATCAATAAGTTATTTGACTCTGATCCTCTGCTCATAAAAAAAACATATTTTCGTCTCTTTTGGTTTCTTCTTTATTATCCAGCAAAAGAGAAGAGCAACGGAAAATTGATTTTGTGGTATATAAAGCGACTGAAGCCATTTTTCATATCGTAAAACAAAACAACTTCACTCAATACACGAAATACTTAATTATGATTATACAAATTAAGTAAATACAAATCTTTATTCTACATCACTTCTACCAATCGATTGTTGATCCATTTCATATAAACAAGAAACCTAGCCGACGCAAACATTTACACAAGAAAATACTACCACAAGCGCTATAAAACCTGTTTACTTATAAATATCACTGCTTAATAATGGACAAATGCAATGGTATCGGTTTATTTTTTCTCCCTGTGCGCAGGATGCTCAGAGGTGGTCCGCAGGAACTTGCTTTGAACTTTTTGCTCGGCTCACGCCGCCTTACAAACCTCTACGTGGTTCCATTATATTTTCAGAGATGCGAGAGGCGTGCATGAATAACATCCGGTTTTTATGATCTCATTGTTTCAATGTTATCTACTTGTTTATGTTCAAAACTTAAAAGCTTAACTGCGAGTGTGTTAAATGTACACAAGTGTCAATTTGGTCAGGTCAAATGTTGCAAATATACATCAGTTTAATAATTCTTGACCATATTCGCAACATTTGACCTGATCAAATTGACACTTGTGTACATTTAACATCATACGATGACAAGTTGATTTTGTAGAGTAGAAAAGAATTCTTTTAACGCTAAAGTAGTATAATGTAATCATATAAAAGGATTCATGGATATTAGCAACTCTGAAATTGGCTATGAACCGATTCAGATTTATCGGGTATTATTAGCATTATTACGTCATCACTTAATAAGTAAGCTATATCTTATATGTTTCAAATAGCGGAAATGGTTTGTAAATAATAATTTTTAAAACATTTTCATTGATCTTAGAAACTACTACTCTGCAAAGCAAGCACAGTTTCCAACGACACCAAGTACTTTTCCAGGTAAATGTCTATACATAACTTTTCAGAAAGAAGAAAAACGAACCTCTTTTCACAACAATAATTGAAATATACAACTTTCACGTAACTTTTTCTCAGAATATTGGGTCTTTTTAATGTCTCGATACAATCGGCTGTTTATGTAATTAATAAACTATACAATAAAGACTATCAGGAAATCATTTTTTTTTCTAATTAGCGTATTTCTGTATCTAAAAACAGAAAGGATAAGTAAAAACGAAGAAGGAAATGATGATATTTTAACATTTTGGACTGTCGTAACATGACGATAATCAGCCGCATTCAATAATGTCAACTAAAACACGATTAGTGTATTCATTACTAATAATCGACCTGTAGTTGATACTTGACTGCTTTTTACAAGGATGTTAGATTTAAATTCATTCATTCATTAAAGACCATAATATGAAGCAGTGGCGGTACTACCATACAAGCCCAAAAGCCCGGCTTGCCCTACTAAGGAGAAAAAATTATAAATCTTAATTAGCACATAATTCCCGGATAATTTATACTTAAATTTGAGCGTTGCGGGTAAGTTAAGATAGATTTCTGTGGCACATCTGCTACAGATTCTAGTCACGCCATCAATTAGATTGTTGACTAATTTAGCTCGCATAAATAATCAACACAGACGCGTTAAATTTTAGGCTTACTAGCACTCTAATACTAGAAGCCAATTACTCGGTATTCATGATGAGACCTCAGAAATAGCAATGTTATGCTACAAATTTACGTTGGTAATTTGAGTAAGCTTAGTCTCATCCCGAAGGTATCGTTTTATTCTTGCGCCACGATATAGAAACGGCACGGCTCCATCCCGTATAATTTACGTGACCACTTCTATACAAATAGTAAAAAATATCAAAAAAAGTAAAATTGACAATTTTTACAACAACGCATAAATGCACGTTGTTCGAATTGATTAAAAGGATTTTAGCTAATGACAGCACAACACAGCTTTTCTGTTCTGAAAAAAAAAGGTAACAAACCCATTAATTTCCTGCAAATAAATTTTTTGACACTACATCGAATAACGTTGCAATCTGTGTATTGTTATTAAAATTTGTCACACATTTGTATGCTTCAAAAATCTCTGTCGGCAGCTGCGTGAATGTTTGCTGAATCGAAATTTCGTCAGTTTGCACTGCACTCGTTTACATTCTGTTAGGATCCGAAAAATATTTGCAAATAATGCTATGGATCGTGAAAGAGAAAATTAAGTTACCGTAACGTCGTGCGTAAAAGGAATAATAATATACAATGACAACTGAAAGTTGCTCGATATTGTAAATGTTTATAATGTTTATTTAACATTCTTTAAGTCTTTTGTATCTTTTGAATAAAATGTTTTAATACTCTTTCATTTAAAACTTTCTTTTAAATATTCGTAAATTGATATATATATATATATATCAATTTACGAATATTTAGTAAAGAAAGTAATTTTTGGTTTATAAAAATAACACCTTTCAAAAGCCGTTATTTCTAAGATAGAATAACAGTTATAGGCCATTTTGGAATCTACAGCACTTTATGATTTTCTTCTTGCTGGACAAAACCCCATTTATATTCTCGATATTGACAGCATCTAGAAGTGGCATCTACATCTTTATTCGAATAATGTTAATTATCTTTGTTTAAGCCAATTATTTTGTGAACTAATTATGACTACCAGAACTGTATGTGCCATAAATATATTTTTTGCGCTATGAAAACAAACATTTTTCGTGTTTACAACAACGATCATGTTCAATCATAAAATACACTTTAGTCGGACAACGTGTTTCATAAATTTCATAAGAAGAGAAGTGTAATAAATTTTACAACCCAATTTACAGCCCAACGAGATACATTTCAAATCAGCCACCGCGACATTGTAAACTTTTATGACATTTTAACGTCACAAATCCCATTGTTGTTTCTCGTAACGACCGAATGTAAACATCCTGGGAAACGAACGAGGTCATACTTCGATCTTTCGTTTCCGACCGCCATTTTAACGGTCCCAACATCGACCACTACCTAAATCACTTAATCGTGAATACCGGGTACAGATTATGTATTAACCAATATGTCACTATAATGTCCTCCCGACCGAATCCGGCAACGGCGGCCGACCTACAAGAGATCAGCCAAGTGCACAGGATATATAGTGCACAAGCGTTTGCGCAGACACAGGTGCACTCACTCTTCCTTTTTACTCTTATAGCCCGATGGGACGGATATCCGACACGACCGGAGAGAGATAAGGCGCAGAGGCGGTGACATTAAACCGACCTCTTAATAACGACTTCTCCAAGCCA